>SKCR01029422.1:0-70895 GCA_019454045.1 Zanthoxylum bungeanum | reverse complement strand
CGAACCCGAGCCCGGGAGTGTTTGCGGGCCCACTCGCATTCGGAATCGAGTGGGGCCCACATGTCACTTAAAGTAGCTTTATTGTGATGTGTTTTGGTGGAGTTGTTATTGACTTCTAAAACACTCCAAGTCAAGCTTTGATTGACTTGTACCAAATACACATTTGGTATATCAATTAATTGTTTTGGAAAACAATTTACACGAGCTTTCATTTTCTCTCTCATTGCCGAATGCAGTGAGCATTTTCCCTCTCCCAATTTTCTTCTTCAAGACCGAAAATTTGAAGGAAGAAATTGAAGGATTTTTGTTGCAAAAATTCTCAAAGAGCTAGCACTCATCAAGGATCATATCAAGGTGATAGGGAAACCTATTCAAGAGCTTGGAAAGACAAAGCAAAGCTTGGAGCTTGTGGATCTCTCTTGGCCGAATTCAACATAACATCTTGGAGGAAAATTTTGTTGATCAACGCATCCATAAACCGATCAATGTAAGTGTGTTTCCCCCACTCTTCTTTGTTATTCATTCATCATTCTATGCTTATTTGATCTTGGGAATAAACCTAGAAACCCAACATGAGGTCCATTGCATCATCAGTTTCGGGATGCGTCCCAGGGTCGAGGCCCACCTTTTGTCAGCGGTATTGGGATGCGTCCCAGGGTCGAGGCCCCCGTTGTCGGTTGCAGCTATTGGGATGCGTCCCAGGATCGAGGTCCACTGCATCATCAGTTTCGGGATGCGTCCCAGGGTCGAGGCCCACCTTCTGTCAGTGTTATTGGGATGCGTCCCAAGGTCGAGGCCCCCGTTGTCGGTTGTAGCTATTGGGATGCGTCCCAGGATCGAGGTCCACTACATCATCAGTTTCGGGATGCATCCCAGGGTCGAGGCCCACCTTTTGTCAGCGGTATTGGGATGCGTCCCAGGGTCGAGGCCCCCGTTCTCGGTTGTAGCTATTGGGATGCGTCCGAGGATCAAGGTCCACTGCATCATCAAGTCAGTTCGAGACAGCAGGCAAGTCAGGTGGCAGCTGGCGAGCCAGGTAAGTGAAAATGCATTGCATAACTTTGATAGGATTGTCACTGTTACACATTACACAAGTCCCATCAAAGTGGGGGCGACTGTAGGCACTGCATTTTTGCATATAAGTCCCTATGATGAGTCTCATTTTGAGACACAACCTTTTAAGTCACGGAAGTCGCGGGAAACGGACGTCGGAAGGGGAAATTCAGAATAAGTATGTCATCAGATTCATTTCACAAGTTCACTATTTTCGTTCGTGCTGCGTTCGTGACCACGTTCGAACGTCAAACAGATCGCGGGCGTTCGTGTAGCGTTCGAATCGGTGTTCGAACAGTGTCGGTATTTCTGGTTTTGCTGCTAGCCTCACATCCAAGCCCAATTAGCCCACCAAAGCCCATAAAACATATCCAATTAATAAAATACATATTTAACACTTGACAAAATTAAATAAAATCTAAAAATCATATACCAATTTAAAATAAAATCATGCCTAATTAAAATCAATCAAGTATATTATATTCCTAACTAAACAAATTTCATGCCTAAACAAAACAAATTAAATATATAACCTTCCTAAACAAAACATAATCTTGTCTCCAATCAATCTTTGGTTTTCCTTATTTAACACTAAATCAAATCCTCCTTTAATGCACAAATCCCTTCCTTGTCAAGCAAGGATTCACCCATCCCCTTTGTCTATAAAAGAGACCCAAAACCAAGACACTCCCACTGACTCTCATGCATATACAGCAAAAGAAAAAAGCCTCTCCATTCACGCCTAATACACTCAAGAAGCAACAAAGAATTTTCTCTCATCCTCTTCCCTCCATAACCAAAAAATCACAGCCCCTAAACACCTTAGATTGCCGAATACACAGCCCCTAAAACACCTTAGATCACCGAAAATTACAGCCCCAAAAAAACCTTAGATCACCGAAAATCACAGCCCCTAAAACATCCATTGTATTACCGAAAATCACTACCTAAAACATTCACTGTTTGACCGAAAAATTGCCCCTGGGAAACCCCCTAAAACTACCGAAACTCACCCCTAAACAGCAGCCAAAAACGCCAACAAACAGCAGCCCTTTAACCGTAAAAATAGTAGCCTAAAACACCAAAAACAGTGACCAAAATACAGCAGCAAAACAACAGTAAAACGGAGTCAATACAGTAGCTTGAGCAGCGAAACAACGAGGAAAGACGCAAACCAGTGAACCGGAAAAGTTACGGAGCTTTAACCCTTCCGATCACCGTGAAACACGAATCCGAGAGTCGACGAAAAAGGTTAGACCTGAGGGCACTTTTCACATCCATTTTATTCGTATTTTTACTGTTTATTGAATCTTATTTACAAGATTATTGTGGAGTGATGCATGTTGTGGCCCTTGAATAGATAAAAAATGCATGTATTGTGAAATGGTGTATGTTGTGGCCCTTGAATAAAACGGAAAATGTGTCGCCTCTTGTGGTATATAGGATGGAAACCCGGACATAAATTTCATAGCCGATTCCGAATGGACGGTAGTATGATCTGTACTCGGGATACAACTCCATGCATACGGCAAATATTCTATTTCATGTTATCTTGATTTGTTTATTATCGTTATTTAATTTCTGCATATTATTTGTTTATGTAATAATGTGATGCGGATGGGCTTAGTAAGTCAGATTAAAGGTCCTTCATTTCGAGAGGTTAAAATCCTTTACCACGATGCTTTGCCGCGCCGGATGATGTATATTCGGTTGAATGTAAGATGTGTTCAATCGGGTATACGAAGTCCGATATTGTTGTCTTTATTTTTATATGCATTATGTTATTAGCGCATGGGCTTAGTAAGTTGGATTAAAGGTCCTCCATTTCGAGGGGTTAAAATCCTTTACCACGATACTTCGCCACGCCGGATGACGTATATTCGGTTGAATGTAAGATGTGTTCAATCGGGTATACAAAGTCCGATATTGTTGTCTTTATTTTTATATGCATTATGTCATTAGCGCATGGGCTTAGTAAGTTGGATTAAAGGTCCTCCATTTCGAGGGATTAAAATCCTTTACCACGATGATTCGCCGCGCCGGATGACGTATATTCGGTTGAATGTAAGATGTGTTCAATCGGGTATACAAAGTCCGATATTGTTGTATTTATTTTTTATATGCATTATGTTATTAGCGTATGGGCTTAGTAAGTTGGATTAAAGGTCCTCTATGTCGAGGGGTTAAAATCATTTACCACGATGCTTTGCCGCACCTTGTAGCCCGTTATTATTTATTAGGTGTCATCTATTTATTCGTTCACGTATGTGTCATGTTTTTTACTGCTTTTTTGAGGTCACTGCTATAACCCCGTTCGAACGCGTTTCAGAACGTCGCACGAATGCATGTTTTCTGTCTCAGTTCGTTCGAACGCGTTTACGAATGCTACTCAAAAGCGAACCTTCTGTTTACCGTTCGAACGCGGCTACGAACGCCGCACGAACGCCCACGGTAAACAGGCCCTCTTCCATCACCTCGCATGCATGGTTACTCATTTTGTCATTTACCTTTTTTGATTGTTCATGTTCTCGTAGTTTGTCATATATTGTGTTCACAAGATCACATGTTCATTTCCATGATGCATGTTTACACGGTAGTCATCTACTTATGCTTCCACATTCATCCATTCAACATGTTCATGAAGTTATATGCTTGCCGTTATTCCGATTTGCTTTCATGCGTGATTGTACAATTATTATCTACTGGCATGCCTATGATCAAATGTAATGTGCTTATGACATTGTATGCTTGCCGTATTTCAATTCATCTTTATGCATGCAAATTCGGACATAGATTATATGCAAATATGTTAAATGCAAATTCGGACATAGATTATATGCAAATAGGTTGTATGAAAATATGAAAATGTGTTACATGTGAACTTAGATGAACTTTTGATTTATGCGTGCGAACTTAGAAATAGAATACCCTTAGGAATACATTTTGCTTAGGCTTGGTTAGATTATTGCACAAATCACATCATTACAAGTGGCATAAGTAAGGGACCATTCCGAACCCAACGGTTTGAGGTCTTCCCTTGCGAGGGGTGAGTGCGGCCTTAAATCATTTTCCCGGTTCACACCGGGTGGCGACTCCATTATTCTCCGGTTTAGTCCCCCGTGGGCTACTCCGTACTCCCAACTAGGCCGCGAGCCCGGAACAGCATGCGTCGCCCAGTTTCTGTGTCCCACATGAGTCATCCAAAGGTGATAGGGAAACCCATCTATGAGCATGGAATGCACACTTAAAGCTTGGAGCTTGAAGAACACAAATGGAGCACAAAAGAGGACAACCATGGAGGCCATGGCCGAATGCTTCAAAGAAGGAGCAAAGACTTTTGTTGTTCCTCGCATCGCAAAAGCCGATCAAAGTGAGTATTCCGCAACTTTACTTTGTCGTATTCACACTTATAAATGCTTAAATTGATCTTGGTTTGACCTTAGAAACCTAACAATGGTATCAAGAGCCTTGTTTAAGCATGAAAATGGAATTAGGGTAAAATTGGGTAAAATTGATTTGAGCATGTTTGGATGAAATTGATTATTTGAATATGCTTGAATGATGATAACATAGTGTTATGCATGATCAATTTGATGAAAATTGAATTGGATGAATTTTTCCCCAAAATGTTTGGCTTGGCCGAATGGTATGCTTACCCTAATGTCATAGTGATTTTGTTTTTTGAATCATTGGATGAGTTTGAAAGACTTGGGAAATATTGATTTAGGATTTAATTGGATTGAATTCGGAATCGGACACTAAATCCAAAATTACCGTGAGTAATTAGCACGGAAAATGATTGATTTTTTGATTCAATTGTGTTGGACATGTATTGATGATAATAAGCATAATTAATTGTGTAAATTGGTATTTTGGAAATATTAATTTGAGTAATTAATTATGGCTATACACTTAGATTAATTTAATTGTGAAATTTGGAATTTTGTGATTTAAATTAATTGGGCCAAATTTGGAATTGGGCTTGTAAAGTTGTATTTGGGCTTAATGGGCTTGGTTGGGCCAAGTTTGGTTTAGGCTAATTGGTTGGATCTAATTGGGCCCAAAACCATATCCATAAAGTCCAAATATAATTAAATGGACCTTTAATTTTGATTGGGCCTAATGGGCCTAAATTGGTTTCTTGGCTAATAAGGGTGATTCCTTAAATGGGCTTTGGTATTTGGGTTTGACCCATATTGACCAAAAGTCCATGCCTTAAGAAATTAATTGAAAGCCATTGGACTTTAATTAAATTGACATTGGATGTTAATTGGGCTTTGATTACCCGTAACGATTAGATTTAGAATCTAAGTCGTAAAGGCACATTAAGAGGTGTAATTATTCAATTTAGAATTAAATATAGAATTAGTATTAAATACAAATTAAATTGGATTTAATATTGTAGTTTAATATAATTCAAGAATTCATACTTTGAGTACTTATTCTTAAAACGAGTCGGACTCGTGCAAAATCAAATCGTTGTTTGAACATTGGATGGTCATTAATTTCAGATTAATTAATTGGATTAGATTGATTGATAACATGCTTTATGTGAATACATGGATGCGATGTATGAATAATGTATATCAGATGGATATTAGATGGGTGAGGGCAATTTTGGAAATTGTTGTAATAAATTTAGAATTTATTAATTGGACCTGCGTGTCCAGCCTATTACCTCTTGACTCTTTGTATTTCTCTTCTCATCTATTCCCCTCAATGTAAATGAAGTTTCTTTAGAAGTGTTATGTAATTGGGTAGAAGTTAGAATTGTGCTAGCGGGAGAGAGGAAATGGAGAGATTTGTTCTAGGAACAAAATGTGTTAAGTATCCATCCGCATATCATTATTATTTTATTTATACGCGCCTTATTATGTTTTTAGAATGCATGTTTAAGGGTGTATGATGATGAGACCTTAACAAAGATAATTAATTGGTTGCCAATTACGCGAAAAACCCTCAACATATATTAAGCGTTTTTCCTTCCATTGAGTGATTCTTACTCAAGATTCAAGATTGGCACTGGTTTGTTGGCCAAAGTCAAGACCTCTGTCCATCGCGGATGTGTTTGAATCATGAAGGCTCTGTTCCATATCATGTGTCTTGTCCAAGTTGTGATTTGTTGGCCAAAGTCAAAATCATTTCTTGTCCATCGACATCGATTACGAAGCTTTCCAAAGTCAATGGGTCCCGCTTAACTGGAATCATTAAGTTTTTTGTGCCAAAGCCAAGGCTTAATTGATTCAGAGGAAAAATGTTAGGGAATATATTGGATATATTGGCATATATAAGATATATGTTTTGGACTTGGATGTCGACCTACTGGATCTAAGAATTGGATGGGATCTAATTGATCTTAGAGATCTACCTAGTTAATTATCATACAATTTGTTGTCCAAAGTCAAGATTGTGTGTTATTTAACGGGATCCTAGCCCACTAGGAAACAAGGTTTCCCGAGTACTCCACAGAGGGTTAGAGGCTCGCCGAAAAATAGTAGGAGGCAAGTATTAAATTTGCAATATTCGTTTAATTACTTGCCAATACGCGCTCATTTCAAATTTTTCGTCAATATAAATTAATATATTAGTTGGACTAATATTTAATCGTTGTTTTAATTTAACAGTTGGACTGTATTCAAATTACTTCAATTATAGTTGATTATATAATTGGATTATAGTAATCAATATATTTGAATTTAACCAATTAAATTATAGTTGATTATATAGTTGGACTATAGTAATCATTATATTAAATAGTACCTAAAATCGTTGATTTGATAGTTAGACTATTGGAATCAAGATAAATGAAAGATTAGCGTTTAGAACATAATCTTGGGTGAAAATATTTTTAAACTGCTTTAATTTTCAGATTAGGAATAAAATCTCAGGATAGTCCTGGGGACCGAGAAGTTACTTTATTTGAAAGAGTAACATCTCAAGCCTAAGCCTGGAGTTGAGCAAATAGTAGAACATGATATTTGGAATATTCATGTGATGATAACTTTAGTGCTTAATCCGTTATGCTTGCCGCAAAGACTCCTTAATTTCTTATTCAGAACTAAGGATTAGATCCTTATAGTATGATAATGAAATTGAAGAATCTTCATAGATCTATCCTTAGATCTTAGAAGTACAAATTGCAATAGAAAACTCTTGGAGAGTTAATAGCTATACTCAAGGAGACAAAGCTAAAGTTTGCAATAGGGCAAGAAGCGCAAGGCGCATCTTACTTCGACATCCCAGAAGGCCAAGGCTTGGCCAAAGGCTTCTGGGGTGTGGAAAAGGGGCAAAGGCAAAATCATCACTGTCTTCTAGGAAGACAAATGACATATCCCAAGATGTCTCCCTAAAATGTGCAAACGGGGTCACTGAAGCGTGACCGCCGTATGGACAAGGCAGACATGAAGGAAGTGAAGACGGGCAAGGCTCCGACTTCAAATATGTTTGTCATAAACATGTTCACTACTAGTATTAAAATTAGATTTTAGATACTAAATGTGGTACATAAATATGTACTGATGTGCAGAATCTGCTGATTAGCAGGAGATTGAATTTAGTTGAGATTTACCTACGAGTCGGAAACAGGACGACAGTCGCTGTTTTAACCGTAGAAACCTAAGTTTAGGAACTACCCTTCGGGTATGTACTTAAATTAGGAAACAGTTATAATATAACTAGTTTGACTAGAAACATTATCTCTATATTAGGGTTTAACCCGTTGCGGGTATACCTTTATATTTTAGAACACTAAAGTGTTTTATTTTATAAAGTGATATTGAGATAAACACATTAGATGTGAATATAGTATTTATATTTTGAATATAAATGAATCTCAAACGTATAACATGACAAACAAATAGCTCAAACTGAATTAATCAGTTGAGACTTATAAGTGGCATTGTTGTCTGGGACACATTAAACAAGACTCGTATATCCACACTTTTGAAGAGTGGATACTAGGACGGATTTGATTCTATTCAAATAATGTCTACGAATCTAGTTTATTATTCAAAGTGCCTAAAACACCTTTTACTTGGTAAAAGTGTAAGTGCCACCGATCTGTAATCCCTCATTCATAGTGACGTAAGTGGGCCCATATCTAGCTAGGCTAGAGGTGGATATGATTACTTCGTAACCTTTACGGGTGTGGCATCGCGTTATGGTTATGTGTTTCTATTGAAACACGAATCGGAAACTTTTGATAAATTCAAAGAGTTTCGACACGAAGTAGACAAACAGATCGGCTAAAGTATTAAAACATCATGATTAGACCATGATGGAAAATACTTAAGCAATAAGTTTCTTAAATACTTGAAAGAGTATAGTATTCTTTCAATGAGGACTCCTCCCGGAACACGTCAGTTTGACGGTGTGTCCAAACAGAGAAACCAAATTTTGTTGGACATGATAAGGTTAATCATGAGTCGCTCTGAGCTACCATTTCCTTCAAAGGATACGCATTAATCAGTTCAAAACTTATTTTGAATAAGGTTCCATAAAAATCTGTTAGACAGACTTCATATTAGATATGAACAGGAAAGAAACCGGGTTTTCTCATTCCTGAAGATTTGGGTATGCTAGGCATATGTTTGGATGATACCAAACTAAAACCCAAATCGGATAAGTGCCTAAGTTGTGGGTTATCCTAGGGTAACCAAAGTATAGTACTTATACAACTCACAAGAAAACAATGTAATTGTTGCTCTCCATGCGGTGTTCCTAAGAGGAATACCAATATGCAGTGGTAAGTGGGAGGAAAGTAAAACTCGATGAAAATCAGAGTAATACTGTTCCAGGCACTGAGTCCTTAATGGAACACAGATAGTTCATCAAGGATGAAACTATACCAATAATTTTCAAATACACAAGAACCGCGCAAGTCGGAAAGAGTCAGGAAACAACTTGGGGTATGGTTTCTGATCTCACCTCATAAAGATGTCAATCTTATTGAGGAACACGAACTGACTACGTATGAGGAAGTGATACAAGGTATCGACTCCCTATTATGGCAAAGTGCCATGATATCCGAAATGGATTCCATGTATACCAACCAAGTTTGGACACTGGTTGTTGTACCAGAAGGCATTGTGCCTATTGGTACTATATAAGTCTTCAAGGAAGACATACATGGATGGCAACATACGAACGTACAAAGCTAGACTTGTAGCGAAAATGTATCGTTATCAACATTGTGTCGATTACGACGAAACCTTTTACTCGTTGCCATTGTTAAGTCCATTTGGATAATGCTTGCTAATGCTGCATTTTTCATTTATGAAATATGGCAGCTGAACGTCAAAAAATCGCTTTTCATAAATGGAAACCTTTTGGAGGATGTTTATAACATCCTATAAACATCCTGACGGTTTTGTCGTACCAAAACGAGCAAACAAGGTTTGCAAGTTAATTCGATCCATTTATGGATTGAAGCAAGCATTGCGTTCTTGGAATTATCGTTTTGATGTAATCATAATGGTATATGATTTAATTCAAAATGAAAATGATTCTTGTGTATATAAGGAGGTTAGTGGGAGCGCACTGACAGTGATTGTCCTAAAAATGATGATATGTCATTTCTTGGAAATGATATTCCCATAATACAATCGGTGAAAGCTTGGCTTTCATGAAAATTCTCCGTAGAATTCTTGGGAGAAACAACCTTTATTTTAGGAATAAGGATCTACTGGGATAGATCTAAAAGTTGTTGGCACTCTCCGAGAACTCGTACATTGAAATAAATGTACGCGACCTGGTGTCTCATATGCTTTGAGCAAATGGAGTCACAATCAGGCCAATCCAAGTGATAGTCAATGGATTGATGTTAAGAACATCCTTTAGTATCTTAGATGAACTAAGGATGCTTTCTTATACTATGGAGAATGAGAACTTGAAGTGATTGGGTTCACTATTGCAAGTTTCCTAACCGATAAAAATGATTATATGTCGTAATAAAGGTACTATATAGTTTGAATAACGGAACAGTGAGCTGGAAATCTTCCAAGCAAGATACTGTTGCCGAATAAACAACAAAAGCGGAATATTACTGTAGCTGAGACAACAATAGAAGCCTTTTGGATTGATAATACCCTAATCAGATTAGGAGTAGTTCTGTTAGCAGCTGAGCTAGGCTACAGCACAGGCTAAAGAATTAATGGTCTCATCAACGATCCAGATATATACTCCAAATATTCATCTGATTCGTTCGGATCATACATCGTGGCGATGTGATGATCGAATAAATCGCATCAGATGATAACACTGCAAATCCGCTGACGAACGCCTTTTCTCAGCAGAAGTTTGAGCGAACCGTACATAATTCGGGTGTAGGACACTTGAGTGATTGGCTATAGGCCAAGTGGGAGATTGTTGGACAATTATGACCCATAGCATCACTATTTGTACAGATCATGGTGTTGTTGTACAAAGTAACTATGTGACAAAGGAAATTGCTCTTTTATCATTTGTAATTAGATTACCAAGATATATAAATGATAAAAGGTTCTTATGATTAGTTCCGGATTGAGATGATATGAGACAGTATCAATCCACGAAGGTTTAATCATTAAATATCCCTAGTCGTAGAATTATTGAGATTGGACATCGATAATGTGGAATAGACTAGTATTACACTTGTGCGCGTTGTGGGAGCATAACGGCATAGTTCTCATATATTTGGGTATATGATACTCATGCAAGTGTAATAGGAGGTTGTGTTTACCGATGGTACGGAAACAGCTTCGCTCTGGATAGACCCCTCGGAATTCCATTGGTAGTATGACTATGTGTCTATGGAAGTCCGAATCAGGGTAGGTATATTTGGTCTTAACCTGAGACTTGCACCGCTAATACTTGCGACAATCAATATACTTTGGTTTTGGTCGTCCAGGGCTTTAACAAGTTATGTGTACGCCTCTTCTGGGTATATTGAGAATCGTAGTGTATTGGGTGTGATGTCAAGACGGAAGTATCACTCCAGTCATATTGGAAATGATGATCACGTAGGATATGAAACTGGTGCTCTTATGTACTGCAATCATCGGGATAATATGACTAGATCATGATTATCCGATTATAGAGATGTAACATCCCGCCTTAGCAGCGATGTTACCGGCATGAGACAGCCTAAACCCATCTCCATAAGCCTCTGATTCTGACGAAAATTCGGCATGACCTTTGCTAAAAGTCACGCAACCTGGATCAAAGTCCAGCACCATCATACAATCTATAGGGCCCAACTCATACTATAACACTAAAACAACCAACTCAAGACATAATACAACTGGGCTCCATGCCCGAAAATACGTATAAACAAAAACTTTTACAACATAAGCATCCGTGCTCAGCACGTCTCAACTTATAGAATCTAAAACATAAACTATTAGACTCTTTATTTCCCCCAAGACCTGGTGACTGGTTGACTGCAACGCTGCTATCCGGCTCCTCCAGCTCTGGTGTCTGTGGTTGACCGATCAGGTCACCAACCTGCAAAACTAACAAACTGTTGTGGTGTGAGTCATAATGACTCAGTAAGTAACTATGCTCATAACTTGAGCGTCGAACACACACAAAGTCTGGATTCCATTTCTGAATTAACCTGAGTTGTCTATATGTCCATGCAACTACGTATTAAGTCTGAGCTAACTATCTAGGTCTTGTCCATTTACAAACATATAACTAGTTACTGATCCTTTTAACTTATTACTCATACACTTTAAATTCTATTTATCGTTTATAGTTTAAACATCTTAATATATATACCCATATACATCAAGTTTCCATATCACTGTCAACCATGTCATTTACTAAAACTCCTTTTACTCTGATCACACATATCTCAGGTCTTGTTTACTAGTTATATTTTCATACATTCATAATATACGTGTCAAGTCTATATATCATTAACAGCCTTATCAACACCCATCACGCTTCCGCTGCGCAACTCAACTATCTTTCTACTTTCCTATTCATTCTTTGCCAGTTTGGTTTGGACACTTTATATAGTTATCTTTCTTTTATTTCTTTGAAATATAATCAAATCGGTAATATAAAATATTATTTTTATTCACATACTATCATCAACCACGTACTCATATATATAGAATCATGTTATCATACATCAATGCTTTCTAAAATACTCATTATATGTAGACATACAATACATATAAACATCAGTCATATACTTATATGAATGTGATCATGCTATCATGCATTGACATCAACTATATGCATCTCATATGTTTTCTAGAGCATATGACCTTTATACCCATCTTGTGAATCATACTCTACACAATATGCCATGCTTTTATGAACTATTACTTTAAAATCTTTTCTAAAACACTTACACATGAATATACTAATGCTATTATGCATAATTATCATCAATATGCATTTCTAAATGATCTCCAAAATGTACGATTCATATGCCTGACTTGTAAACTATAATCTGCTTTAACATGTTATGTTTTTTATAAAATACTTCTTAAAACTTTTTCTGAAAAACTATTCTCTGAAAAACTCTTTCTGAAAACTCTTTTCTGAAACTCTGTCTGAAAATCTTTTAATAAAACTTATCTTTCTAAAATCATGCTTTGAATCTCTGGTTTCTGGAAACTATTTCTAAAATCTTATTTCTGAAAACTGTTTACTGGGAATCTGAAAACTGAAAACTCTTTCTGAAAATCTTTTTTTTTCTTGTACTTCTTTCTAAAACCGTCTTTCCAAGTTCTTTTCTGAAACTCTTTTCTGAAAACTGAAAACTGAAATCTGAAATCCTTTTTCTGAAAACCAAATCTCCGCCCGTAGGCGCATCTCCGCCCGTAGGCGCATCTCCGCCTGAAGGTGCTTCTCCGCCCGAAGGCGCATCTCCGCCCAGGAATGTACCATATGAGCGCTGAGGATCTAGAAGCGTCCCCCCAGTCCTCCACATGTGCACATGTGTCTAAATCCGTCAATTCCAATTAGTGTACAGCTGGGATGGGTCAAATCCCAAATCCTGAATCCATATGATATCCGTCAATTCCCACTGAATCTCAAGTTACATACTGGGGTGAGTTTTTCCCTCATGCCCCGAAAAACATAAAACCATATTTTGTATCTTAAAACCGTAAAACATTTTCTAAAATACAATACTTTCAAAAGCATTTGAAACTTTTCTTTTAAAAAAAAAACACCTTGCATATCAAAAACATTCTCAACTTTAATTCAATTTCTAAAAAAAATAACTCACATATATGCATATTATTTTCTTATGCTTTCACTTACACTAACCATGCTTTATTATATGTTTATCTTATATTATATTTTATGTTTATGCATATGTTCATGCATACTTATGACACATAGAAATCATTCTTATATATGCTCTCTCTATGCATACACACATTTATCTTTATATAGTCCCCCCTTTTTTTCACATTATATTAGGCTCACCCAATACTTTCAATCTTATGATTACATGCACGTTTCAAGCATTATCAAACACAAGGCAATATCATAAGTGTAAGTTTATCCTTGAATTAGCTCTAGTTATATATAGCAACCCCATCCTCGGCCAAACTAAGGTAAATTCATCTTTCAAATATTCAATCATGTTATTAAACAAGGCATATCATTAAATTACATATATTAAAGTCAACACACTAGATAACTTTGGTTTAAATAAACTCAACCTCTCGCTAACAATCACACATACCCAAAACATATATTTCCAAGCTACACTCACTTTCATATTACTAAGCCGCCACTTTCATATTACTAAGTCACTAACTAAAATATTGTTATATATTATTATACAAACAAACGAACTTAGCTACTGAAAAACACACCTTAGCACATTGCTAAAAACTAAACTTATCGACGAACCCAAACGTCATAGAAACACCAACTTGGCTTATATAGAATAACTATTAAATTATATGGATATCCATCATTTCTTTTTTATGCTACTCCTAATCATAATTTTAATTAACCTTTAACAAAGTCTTATTTACAGTCCATAACACAAAGTTAGTATAACTTTATATTCGAAACATCACTATTATTTATATTATGAATAATATATCCAACATTCAAAATTTAACACCCATCATCATTCCAACCTCACGGCCACACACAACACCACTCACATTTATCATCAACTCTTATTGATATGATATTAAACATTATTTTCACCATGAAACTCTCTCCACCACGCTCTTTTGGCCAACCTAATTCATTACCCAAATTTGACCAACTTAATCAAATTAGATACATTTCCATGACACAATATCATCAACATAATTGATAATTCTAGCACAAATCAAAACACCCAATCAGATTCTCACCTCCACAGTGTCTCGACTATATAGACCTAAATACTAGTTTGACAATTCAGTCCTCCCTTTGACAAAAGTCATGAATCAATACCAATTAAAGCACAAAACCCCCCATTTTTCTCACTTATTAATTCGGCCATAGCACATTCTCACCCATTGACAAATATATTTCATGACATAATCACAAACATAACATTACTCATTCATCTGCAATAAAGCTTGTTCATATAACTTTCAGACCACAAAATTTAAAAACCCCCCTTCAAATACCCATTCGGCCATGACCCAAATTTATCCCAGTTTGAAATCCGAACAATCAATGCCTCAAACCAAACTATAGCATCATCAAATGAATAAATGATTTACTCTATAAGGTTTAATCTTGCCATTTGATTCAAACCCCGAGCTTGGGTATTAATGGTTCGAACATGAGAGAGGGAAAAACATGCTAGAGTAGTCAAGAAATTAAATGAATGGGATAGTTACTTACCTTTTCTGCCACCCGCACTTTCTCGGTCTCTCGGTTTATCTCTCTCTCTCTGCTCTTCTTCGATTCTTCTCCAGATCTTCACTTCTCCACTCTCCTGAACCCAGTTCTTTCTTTCTTTCTTCGACCTCACCTGCTCTGCCTCCTCTGATCTGTTTCTCTCCTCAGTCTTCCTTTCTTCCCTCGATTCTTCTTCCTTTTCTCTCTCTCGGGCTCTCACTGGTCTCCCATTGTTTTCTCTCTATTCGGTTTTTGTGTCTCTCTCCCGTGAATCCAGTGTGTGTGTGTGTGGTGGGTTTTGTCCCACGTGTGTGTATGTAATAAATATCTTGATTTATTTATATATATCAAGCAAGGGTGTGTATAATTATCTAGGGTTTTCTTATACTTGTATGATAATTTCAATTTAATCCCTCTCATTTTCATTTTTTTTTTAATAAAAACCTATAATTAATTCTATGAAAAGTCACTATTTTACAATAAAACTGATCTCGCGTTCGTAGCGACCCCACACGCGAAAAATAAAATTTACGTGATCTCGCTAAAATACTCCGGGTCGTTACAAGAGACTAGTTACCAGAGATCCGATATGTGCTTCGTACGGGGCATACACAATTCCAGCCTCAGGCCTAGCACGTGACATCCGATACTGGATCGAAATACGCAATACTACGTATGCTACGTCTGATAAAGATTACATATTCCTTTAAGAATATTTCTGGAGAATTGGGTAGGCACGGTACTTTGCTAAAAGTCAATCATGTCTTGTAAATCGGTAAAAGCGTAGTACTAGGTACGTACGTGTTCGGATAGTTCGACGACCGGATTTACTGCCAACATATCTGGGGATCTCATGGGTCTCTTCCCGAAGATTCACCGATGACGTATGACTCGCACATAATTAATCTGAGATTAATTAGATGAGAGAGAAAATTAATCTAGGATTAATTACAGAGATATTTTATCTGGGATAAAATATTATTTAAATAGAGAGAGAACGATTAATTTGGAATTAATCGATAAAATAATATATTCGATATATTATACAAAATTAGATTTCGACGCGGAATTAAAATTAGATTTTAATTCGGGCAAACGAGTTAATTTAGAATTAATTCGCTAGCGACGTGAATAGTAATTTTGCTAGGCATAATTATGTAATTAAATTTGATTTAATTACGTAGCAACGGAAAATTCGTTAATTCGGAATTAGCGAACCCGAGCCCGGGAGTGTTTGCGGGCCCACTCGCATTTCGAATTCAAGTGCGGCCCACAAGTCACATCACGCGTCACATCACTTGTCATTCAAGTGATGAATGTCTTGTCACTTTGAGTGATTGACAACCAGTCACTATTCATGAGTGATGTGAGTTGTTGGAAGGCATTAATTGCCATTTTGGCTCCAAAATATTGTTTGACTTTTTGAAAGGCATATACATAATTTTGGAAAACAATTTTTGGTATTAGTTTTTTGGAAAAACAAAATACAACACACAACTTCATCTTCCTCCTCTCTCCTCTCTAGTTTCGGCCAAGGGCCATTTTCTTTCGTATTTTCTTGGCTTGGCCGAGAATGTCAAGAAGCTTAAGTGAGGATTTGTTGCAAATTTTCACAAGTGCTAGCACACTTTAGGAGTCATCCAAAAGTGATAGGGAAACCCATATATGAGCATGAAATGCACACTTAAAGCTTGGAGCTTGAATAACACAAATGGAGCACAAAAGAGGACAACCATGGAGGCCATGGCCGAATGCTTCAAGGAATGAGCAAAGACTTTTGTTGTTCCTCGCATCGCAAAAACCGATCAAAGTGAGTATTTCGCAACTTTACTTTGTCGTATTCACACTTATAAATGCTTAAATCGATCTTGGTTTGACCTTAGAAACCTAACAGTAGGTGTTTATTTGATAAACACTGAATGACTCACTGAAGATTTCCTAATAGATGGTACACCAACATCACTAGGAATCTTCTCGAGTTGAGCGCGCATAGTGGTCCTTCATCTTGAGATACCACAGTGGATATATGAGTTATCCTCCACACTTTGATGGCAGTCACGTCACTGATCTATTTAGATCAGACCTCCGCAAGTTTGTTGGGTGTGGACTGATGCCCATGCTTTCCAGTACGTATCAAGATAGAATCCGCCAGTCCTGTGTATAGGGCATAGGTATCCTACACGTGTTTGTGATCTAGTAAATGTTGAATTTCTACTATAGTCCCAAGATCATTCAAGCAATGAAAATAATGTGAATACAATAAAGAAGTATGGCGGAATCATACTTACAATGAACGGATTTGCGATGCGAAGAAGATAAAACTTTTTGCTCCTCCATTGAAGCTCTCGGCAAAGCTCCACTTTTGTGCTCCATGGATGATCTTCAAGCTCCAAGCTTGGTGTGTGAATTCCATGCTCATAGATGGGTTTCCCTATCACCTTTGTGAGACTCATAATGTGTGCTAGCACTTGTGAAAATTTACAACAAATCTTCACATTTTCCCTTGTGTTGCTCACGGAATTGAAGGAAAAATTGAGAGAATTTTGGCCCTTGGCCGAATGATGTAGAGGAGAGAAGAAGAAGATGTTGTGTTTTTGTGTATTTTGATTTCTAAAATCTAATACCAAAAACCAAAGTAAAAAAGGTACAAGGCATTTAAGCCTTTCAACCACCACCATCAATCACAAGTGACAACCATCACATCACTCAAAGTGATGTGACTTATATCACAAGAATGACTAATGATGTGACGCGTGTTGTGACTTGTGGGCCCCGCTTGATTCGAAATGCGAGTGGGCCCTCAAACACTCCGGGGCCCGGGTTCGCTAATTCCGAATTAACGAATTTTCCGTTGCGACGTAATTAAATCAAATTTAATTAAATAATTATGCCTAGCAAAATTACTATTCACGTCGCTAGCGAATTAATTCTAAATTAACTCGTTCGCCCAAATTAAAATCTAATTTTAATTCCGCGTCGAAATCTAATTTCGTTTAATATATCGAATATATTAATTTATCGATTAATTCCAAGTTAATCGTTCTCTCTCTTTAAATAGTATTTTATCCCAGATAAAATATCTCTGTAATTAATCCCAGATTAATTTTCTCTCTCTATTAATTAATCCCAGATTAATAATGTGCGAGTCATACGTCATCGGTGAATCTTCGGGAAGCGACCGATGAGATCCCCGGATATGTTGGTAGTTGATGAGTGGTATTTATATCACTTATTCCCACTCATTTAACCTAATATCTCGTATAGTTTCTCGAGTTTTGTGAACGTTTTGATGTATTTTGTGTTATTTTGCAGATAAATAAAGTTTGGAAAGCATTGGAGGCAATTTGGGGCAAAAACGGACAAAAATGCGTCAACAGGGATATTTTGGTCTTTAACGCGTCGCGACACCAAGCCTTCAGCGTCGCGACGTCTAACATGCGCCGAACAGTGCTAACGTGCGCCGGGTCCACAAATCAGAATCTGAGAAAAGTTTGACTTTGCTAACGTGCGCCGTGCCACGTGTCGCCATCACAGCCGATCTGCTAACATGCGCCGTGCCACGTGTCAGCATCTTACGGTGCTGACAGTCATCATCGCCACGTGTGCCATGTGGCATCCTACGTGTCTCCATGTCATCAGCCACGTCAGCAAGTCAACAGGTCAACAAGTCAACATTGCCACGTGTCGTGCCACATCATCATCAGCCAATCAGGAAGTGCCACGTGTCGCAATTCTACGGTGCCGACAGTCTCTTTCCCACGTGTCGCCACGTCACCGCCGCGTCAGCGCCACGTCAGCATCAATCATTGAGTATCTAATCCTTATCTGACACGTGGTGGATAAGAATCTCTGCGACCAATCAGAAGCCGCCACGTGTCACAATAATTGAAGCCTAACCACCTCGCCACGTGTCACCTTATCAGCTTATCCAGAATCTTCAAACCGGCGAACCAGAGGGTGCCACGTCGACAAAAGCTGGCATAGCGACGCTGAGGGCCCTGGCGTCGCGACGCTGGAAGCCTACCGAGGCCTATAAATTGAGCTCGAGATTTCAGAATTGAATGCACCACTCTCTCTCTTATATTCTATCTAAAGATAGAGTTTCTCTCTCTACTTTCTTTTAATTTTTAGTTTTTTAGTTTTTTTAGTTTTGTAATTAATTTTAATTACGTTTTACTAATATAGTAATTTAATTTTTACTTTTTACTTTTTACAGTTTTTATTATTTACCTTGAGGAGGTAACTCCCCCAGCTAGGGTGAAAGGTAATTCTTTTACTGTTACTATTTAGATTAATCTCCCTTAAAAATAATATATTCACTATTTAAAATATTGACTTAAAAAGGATACCGCCAGATTGGTCGGTTGGTAATTTATTTTAATCTGATTTAAACCTGACTAATAAAGGATACCGCCAGATTCGTCGGTTGGTAATTTAATTTTGGTTCCGCCTTTATGGCTAGTTGGACTTAATTTGACTTAATCAGGTTACCGCCTATATGTAGACCGGGCCGGCGGTTCGGTTCGGTTCCGGTTCCACACTAAAATGGAACCGGAACCGTTCGGTTCCGGTTCCGGTTCCATTCGGTTTTTTTTTTTTTTTTTTTTTTTTTTTTTTTTTTTACTTTTTTGAAAATAAAACTCAAATTACAAATAATTATATTAAATATTATTTTGGAAAATAATTACAAATAAAATTACATAATTACAAATAAAATTATGTAAATTACAAATTAAGTTAAATTACATTACATAATTACACTAAATTACAAATAAAAATCTTAATAAAAAATTAAAAAAATATATTATTATATATATACAAACCGGTTCCAACGGTTCCAACCGGTTCGGCTAGGGGAGGAACCCTAACCGAACCGGTTAGGTTCCGGTTCGGTTCCGGAACCGGTTGGAACCGGAACCGTCTGGTTCCAACCGGTTCGGTTCCGGTTCCGAACCGGAACCTTGGCCGGGTCTACCTATATGGCTGGTTGGAAAAAGAATCACAAGTTTATATATTATTTTATGGGAGATATCTAAATTAGTAGTAGTAAAAGTAATTCCTTTTACCTTAGCATTTTATTTTATTGTAATTTACTTTTCAGTATTTACTTTACCGCATTTTTACTTTATGTCTTTTATTTTCAAGTTTTTACTAGCCCTAGTTATGTGTTGTAACTAAATTAGTTATTTGGGGTTGTGATGAAATCCAATATCACAGTTTTATAAGGGTTAGATTATAGCTTGGGTAATATAAAGATTTATTTATTGAGTCTTAAACTTAATGCTTTTTCATTAACTGGCCATTAATAAAATTGATCTGGTAAATCTAAAATGAACTAGACATAGGGATTTTAGGTTTCACCCTTAGACTCAATAGCCCACGATCTTCATTGAGGATAGATAACCCTTTAATAGATTTCCTTACAGGATAAGAATATATCTGTCGGGCGGGGGTAGCCATAATTGGAACTTAAACTTAATGAATCCAGATAATTTGGTTGACATAGACATATGGTTCAATTGGGTTAAACCGGGTATTTGTGTCTGACTATCGACAGAGGCTTACACATAATTTAGTGTTCCAGGTTAATAAATCAATATATTACCCAACTTTAAGATAACCACTTCATCTTTAAAATGATATTGGAAGAAATCACAACCCTAGATAGTTTTTAATATTGAATTTTCTTAAAACCTATTTTCGACAATTTACTTGTTTTTAAATTTAGAATCGTCACCATTTCAAATCAATCAATCAACTTGTTAGATATTAGTAATCATTTGACCTCATAAAATTAATAGATTAGATATTAAGTCCTCGTGGGATCGATATTTTTATACTAACTTGAACGATACGTGCGCTTGCGTTATACGTGTGTGTTTACGCCCGGTCAAGTTTTTGGCGCCGTTGCCGGGGACTTATTTATCTTTTACTATTAGTTTAGGGGTTAGATACCGTTACTTGTATCTAATTTCTTTTACTTATTGTCGGTTTTCTTGTGTTTCAGGTTCTCAGAAACTACATGAGACGAACAGAAGCTTTGAACTCCGACCGCTTGACCCAGAAATTGAAATAACCATCAGACAGTTGAGAAGGGAAAGGCGAGAAGGCCAAGAAGCTTTAGTCAACATGGAACCTGAACCTTTGAACGTTGCACCACCAATTCCCATTCGAGACAGAACCATTCCGTTGGTTGACAGACTCATTTCATGTATTGTACTTCCTCCCTTACCAGCAAATGCGTGTGACATCAAAACATGCATTCAGATGATTCAGCAGTCAGTTCAATTCGGAGGGAATGCAACTGAAGATCCTAATGCCCACATCAGTAACTTCCTGGAAGTTTGCGGCACTTTTAACTACAACAGAGCATCATAAGAAGCAATGAGACTGCGAGTTTTTCCATATTCCCTGAAGGACAGAGCTAAAGCTTGGCTACATTCACTACCAGCAAGTTCTATCACAACTTGGAACACTTTAGCCACCAAATTTCTTGCAAAGTACTTTCCACCAGCCAGAACCGGAAAATTGAGGAATGACATCACATCATTTGTACAACAAGATTCAGAATCCCTCTGCGAAGCTTGGGAAAGGTATAAAGATTTACTCCGGAAATGTCCTCACCATGAGATTCCAAAATGGCTTCAAGTATAAACATTCTATAATGGGCTTTCTGGAATAATGAGAACCACAATTGATGCTGCTGCTGGAGGAGCTTGATGGTAAAAGGAGAAGATAAAGCCTGGGACCTAATCGAAGAAATGGCCCAACAACAATTCATTATGGCCAATAGAAAGGAGCATGATCCAAAGAATTGCAGGAATTATGAAGTTGGAGCAAACACAACAGTGAATACCAGGCTGGATCAGATATGCAAATGTCTAGAAACACTTAGCACGCAAGTTGTGAACATCGCTGGAACAAGTTCACCATATGGAGGAGCACCAGAGTCGAACCAACTTGAAGAAATAGTGAATTATGTCAGCAATTTCAACAGACAATGGAACAATCCATATTCCAACACCTATAACCCAGGGTGGAGGAATCATCCCAATTTTCATGGAGCAACAATTCAGGCCAACAGCAGAACTATCCACCACCTGAATTCCAGCAACAGAACAAAAGCCAGGAGCAAGCAAATGAACCAGGAATAACAGAAGTGTTGACCCACTTGAAAAAGATAGAAGCAAAACACAACTCTCACGCAGCAAGATATGATTCTATGTTTCAATCCCAAACATCATTAATTCAAAGTCAATCTACTTCTATTAAAGCACTGGAGAATCAAATTGGACAACTGGCAAATGCTCAGAGTTACAGACCGCCAGGTACCCTTCCTAGAAACACAGAGCCAAATCCAAGGAACATGGGGAAGGAGCAATGTCATGCCATCATGTTAAAAAGCGGTACTGAAATCAACAAAGATGTTGGAGTCAATTCAACTGCTGAGGAAGTTCCAAAAGAAACAAAGCAACAGATGGAGGAAAAAGAAGCAAAGGAAAAAGAACAGATCACTCCACCTCCACATTTTCCTCAACGTCTTCAGAAGAACAAATTGGACAAGCAATTTTCCCGGTTCCTGGAGATCTTCAAAAAGCTGCATATCAACATTCCATTTGCAGAAGCGTTGGAACAAATGCCCACCTATGCCAAATTCATGAAAGATATTCTTTCACGAAAACGGAGATTGGGAGATTACGAGACAGTAGCATTAACAGAAGAATGCAGTGCATCATTCATAGGAAACTTCCCCCGAAGTTGAAAGATCCTGGCAGTTTCACTGTTCCTTGCGTCATAGGAGAACATAACTTTGGTAAGGCTTTGTGTGATTCAGGTGCTGGTGTTAACTTGATGCCTTTTTCTATTTTCAGGAAACTGCAGATTGGAGAAACAATGCCCACTTCAGTCTCACTACAACTTGTGATAGAACGCTCGTATTTCCGAGAGGTGTAGTTGAGGATGTGCTGGTCAAGGTTGACAAATTCATTTTCCCAGCAGATTTTATTGTCCTTGATATGGAGGAAGACGCAGACGTGCCAATCATCCTCGGGAGACCATTCTTGGCTACAGGTCGAACCATTATTGATGTACAAAAAGGAGAACTAACCATGAGGGTACAAGACCAAGAAGTAACATTCAATGTTTTCAAAGCCATGAATTTCCCAGATGATGAAAAGAAGGAGGAATGTTTCAGACTAGATGTGATACATAGTACCGTTCAGAACTTTAATGAAAGACAAAGTTCTACTGACAAACTTAAAACATGTCAATTCCCTGTGGAGCCTAAAGATAAAGCATCTTTTGCACTGAAAGAGCCAATTCTTGCTCTACAAGCAACAAAAGAGAAAAAGTTCCACCAGCTCAACGAATTGGAGGAATTTCACAATCAGCCTTTTGAGGATGCCAAATTGTACAAAGAAAAGGGCAAGAAAAGACATGATGAGAAGTTAGTGCGCATACAACTGGAACCAGGGCAGAAGGTACTGTTAAACAAATCAAGGGTGAAATTCTTCCCATGGAAGCCAAAATCACGGTGGTCAGGTCCATTTGTGATCACCAAAGTTTTACCAAATAGAGCCGTTGAGATACATGATCCTGACGCTAACAAAACTTTCAAGGTTAAAAACAAGCGTGTCAAGCACTACTGGGGAGAATCATTTGAGCGACAAAAAGAAAGTGTCACACTTTCAGATCCAGCTTAACGTTCGAGAAGTCAAGTCTGGCTGACGACTTTAAACTTAGCGCTAGCAGGGAGGCAACCCATGCAATTTGTGTATATATTGTGATCTGGTGTGTTTTATTTTTGTGTGTTTAATTTTTGCAGGTTTAGTCATTTCAAGATGGAAGAAGCTCTCGCAAATCTTCACAAGCAATTTCCTTCTCTCCCTCAAAAATCTCTGATGAAAGTCTACAAAGCTCGCTTGGAATGGATGAGACTACTGATGATCAAAGGTATTCCTAATGACATTCGTTGGGTAATTGAAGCACGAGTCCGATTAGCAGGAGAGTCTTCTGAGTCTTTTATTTCACATCTGCCTGGTTTTGGAAGAAGCACCTATGCAAAGAAACGTAGAGCTAAGTAAATGGGTGTTTGTTTCAAATGTGCACGATTTAATTGCAACACTCGTTGTCGTTCTTTAGGAATGGTGTCTGATAATCGCGAAGACAAAATTAAATTCATTAGGGATGGCTTGAGTAAGGAGTCTTTAGATGATATATCTTTAACTCTTAAGACGCATCCCAGTGGATATGTTCACATAGCCATTCGCAAATTACATACACAATTCCAAAAGGAAAGACAACAGTTAAGTCTCGGGAATCTGACTCAAAAAGACCCTGTTTTCCAATTTATAAGAAAATTTGATGGGAAGCTTGTCCCTGACGCATAGACGTCAATCAAGCCGTTACTTTTCTTGTAAATATTATATCTCTTTGTCTTTTCTTAATAATTGTGATTTGTTTTGTTGTTTTCTTTTATTTTCTCCGACAGGATCCAGACCTTTTTGACTATCACGATATTAATTCGCTACAATCGTCCTCTGGAAGATACTTGTGCTATTTTACTCACCATTTTCAGGTACTATAAATTCAGCCCGTCATTGCACTTTTGAAGGCATCCAGAGTTGAGAAAGAAATACATATAAAAATGGAAGCCACTTCAAGAAGACGAGTTGAAAACATCTGTGTGTTTTGCGGGTACTAGTGTTGGTACTAAGCCACAATACGTAGAAGCAGCACAATGAATTGGGTCGAGTCTTAGCTGCAAGGAATATGCACTTAATATATGGCGGAGGCAATCTTGGACTTATGGGGATCGTTTCAAAGGCAGTACAGGAAGGAGGCAGTCATGTTTTGGGAATCATCCCAAAACCTTGGCAGAGGCAAATCTTATTGGATCATCAAACGGAGAGGAACTGATCGTGCCAGGTATGTCTGAACGACTGGTAGAAATGATTAACCGTGCTGATGTTTTTTATTGCTTTGCCAGGTGGCTTGGGCAAATTGGAGGAAATTTTTATAGTACTATCTTGGGCGAACCTGAACATACACCAGAAACCAATTGGACTGCTCAACGTTGATGGATTTTATGAGTTGGTCTATTAGATCCGGAGCAGTTCTGGCAGTAAAGAGGAGTTCTTTCAAAGGTTTTGACACGAACCCATTTCTTCAGGCATCATCACGATACCTGCGCTTGCGTTATACGTGTGTGTTTACGCCGGTCAAGTTTTTGGCGCCGTTGCCCGGGACTTATTTATCTTTTACTATTAGTTTAGGGGTTAGATACCGTTACTTGTATCTAATTCTTTTTACTTATTGTCGTTGTTTTCTTGTGTTTCAGGTTCTCAGAAACTACATGAGACGAACCAGAAGCTTTGAACTCCGACCGCTTGACCCAGAAATTGAAAGAACCATCAGACAGTTGAGAAGGGAAAGGCGAGAAGGCCAAGAAGCTTTAGTCAACATGGAACCTGAACCTTTGAACGTTGCACCACCAATTCCCATTCGAGACAGAACCATTCCGGTGGTTGACAGACTCATTTCCTGTATTGTACTTCCTCCCTTACCAGCAAATGCGTGTGACATCAAAACATGCATTCAGATGATTCAGCAGTCAGTTCAATTCGGGGGGAATGCAACTGAAGATCCTAATGCCCACATCAGTAACTTCCTGGAAGTTTGCGGCACTTTTAACTACAACAGAGCATCATAAGAAGCAATGAGACTGCGAGTTTTTCCATATTCCCTGAAGGACAGAGCTAAAGCTTGGCTACATTCACTACCAGCAGGTTCTATCACAACTTGGAACACTTTAGCCACCAAATTTCTTGCAAAGTACTTTCCACCAGCCAGAACCGGAAAATTGAGGAATGACATCACATCATTTGTACAACAAGATTCAGAATCCCTCTGCGAAGCTTGGGAAAGGTACAAAGATTTACTCCGGAAATGTCCTCACCATGAGATTCCAAAATGGCTTCAAGTATAAACATTCTATAATGGGCTTTCTGGAATAATGAGAACCACAATTGATGCTGCTGCTGGAGGAGCCTTGATGGTAAAAGGAGAAGATAAAGCCTGGGACCTAATCGAAGAAATGGCCAACAACAATTCATTGTGGCCAATAGAAAGGAGCATGATCCAAAGAATTGCAGGAATTTATGAAGTTGGAGCAAACACAACAGTGAATACCAGGCTGGATCAGATATGCAAATGTCTAGAAACACTTAGCACGCAAGTTGTGAACATCGCTGGAACCACAAGTTCACCATATGGAGGAGCACCAGAGTCGAACCAACTTGAAGAAATAGTGAATTATGTCAGCAATTTCAACAGACAATGGAACAATCCATATTCCAACACCTATAACCCAGGGTGGAGGAATCATCCCAATTTTTCATGGAGCAACAATTCAGGCCAACAGCAGAACTATCCACCACCTGAATTCCAGCAACAGAACAAAAGCCAGGAGCAAGCGAATGAACCAGGAATAACAGAAGTGTTGACCCACTTGAAAAAGATAGAAGCAAAACACAACTCTCACGCAGCAAGATATGATTCTATGTTTCAATCCCAAACATCATTAATTCAAAGTCAATCTACTTCTATTAAAGCACTGGAGAATCAAATTGGACAACTGGCAAATGCTCAGAGTTACAGACCGCCAGGTACCCTTCCTAGAAACACAGAGCCAATCCAAGGAACATGGGGAAGGAGCAATGTCATGCCATCATGTTAAAAAGCGGTACTGAAATCAACAAAGATGTTGGAGTCAATTCAACTGCTGAGGAAGTTCCAAAGAAACAAAGCAACAGATGGAGGAAAAGAAGAAGCAAAGGAAAAAGAACAGATCACTCCACCTCCACATTTTCCTCAACGTCTTCAGAAGAACAAATTGGACAAGCAATTTTCCCGGTTCCTGGAGATCTTCAAAAAGCTTCATATCAACATTCCATTTGCAGAAGCGTTGGAACAAATGCCCACCTATGCCAAATTCATGAAAGATATTCTTTCACGAAAACGGAGATTGGGAGATTACGAGACAGTAGCATTAACAGAAGAATGCAGTGCCATCATTCATAGGAAACTTCCCCCGAAGTTGAAAGATCCTGGCAGTTTCACTGTTCCTTGCGTCATATGAGCACATAACTTTGGTAAGGCTTTGTGTGATTCAGGTGCTGGTGTTAACTTGATGCCTTTTTCTATTTTCAGGAAACTGCAGATTGGAGAAACAATGCCCACTTCAGTCTCACTACAACTTGTAGATAGAACGCTCGTATTTCCGAGAGGTGTAGTTGAGGATGTGATGGTCAATGTTGACAAATTCATTTTCCCAGCAGATTTTATTGTCCTTGATATGGAGGAAGACGCAGACGTGCCAATCATCCTCGGGAGACCATTCTTGGCTACAGGTCGAACCATTATTGATGTACAAAAAGGAGAACTAACCATGAGGGTACAAGACCAAGAAGTAACATTCAATGTTTTCAAAGCCATGAATTTCCCAGATGATGAAAAGAAGGAGGAATGTTTCAGACTTGATGTGATATATAGTACCGTTCAGAACTTTAATGAAAGACAAAGTTCTACTGACAAACTTAAAACATGTCAATTGCCTATGGAGCCTAAAGATAAAGCATCTTTTGCACTGAAAGAGCCAATTCTTGCTCTACAAGCAACAAAAGAGAAAAAGTTCCACCAGCTCAACGAATTGGAGGAATTTCACAATCAGCCTTTTGAGGATGCCAAATTGTACAAAGAAAGGGCAAAAAAAGACATGATGAGAAGTTAGTGCGCATACAACTGGAACCAGGGCAGAAGGTACTGTTAAACAAATCAAGGGTGAAATTCTTCCCATGGAAGCCAAAATCACGGTGGTCAGGTCCATTTGTGATCACCAAAGTTTTACCAAATAGAGCCGTTGAGATACATGTCCTGACGCTAACAAAACTTTCAAGGTTAAAAACAAGCGTGTCAAGCACTACTGGGGAGAATCATTTGAGCGGCAAAAAGAAAGTGTCACACTTTCAGATCCAGCTTAACGTTCGAGAAGTCAAGTCTGGCTGACGACTTTAAACTTAGCGCTAGCAGGGAGGCAACCCATGCAATTTGTGTATATATTTCTGATCTGGGTGTTTTATTTTTGTGTGTTTAATTTTTGCAGGTTTAGTCATTTCAAGATGGAAGAAGCTCTCGCAAATCTTCACAAGCATTTCCTTCTCTCCCTCAAAAATCTCTGATGAAAGTCTACAAAGCTCGCTTGGAATGGATGAGACTACTGATGATCAAAGGTATTCCTAATGACATTCGTTGGGTAATTGAAGCACGAGTCCGATTAGCAGGAGAGTCTTCTGAGTCTTTTATTTCACATCTGCCTGGTTTTGGAAGAAGCACCTATGCAAAGAAACGTAGAGCTAAGTAAATGGGTGTTTGTTTCAAATGTGCATGATTTAATTGCAACACTCGTTGTCATTCTTTATGAATGGTGTCTGATAATCGCGAAGACAAAATTAAATTCATTAGGGATGGCTTGAGTAAGGAGTTTTTAGATGATATATCTTTAACTCTTGAGACGCATCCCAGTGGATATGTTCACATAGCCATTCGCAAATTACATACACAATTCCAAAAGGAAAGACAACAGTTAAGTCTCGGGAATCTGACTCAAAAAGACCCTGTTTTCCAATTTATAAGAAAATTTGATGGGAAGCTTGTCCCTGACGCATAGACGTCAATCAAGCCGTTACTTTTCTTGTAAATATTATATCTCTTTGTCTTTTCTTAATAATTGTGATTTGTTTTGTTGTTTTCTTTTATTTTCTCCGACAGGATCTAGACCTTTTTGACTATCACGATATTAATTCGCTAACAATCGTCCTCTGGAAGATACTTGTGCTATTTTTACTCACCATTTTCAGGTACTATAAATTCAGCCCGTCATTGCACTTTTGAAGGCATCCAGAGTTGAGAAAGAAATACATATAAAAATGGAAGCCACTTCAAGAAGACGAGTTGAAAACATCTGTGTGTTTTGCGGTACTAGTGTTGGTACTAAGCCACAATACGTAGAAGCAGCACATGAATTGGGTCGAGTCTTAGCTGCAAGGAATATGCACTTAATATATGGCGGAGGCAATCTTGGACTTATGAGGATCGTTTCAAAGGCAGTACAGGAAGGAGGTAGTCATGTTTTGGGAATCATCCCAAAACCCTTGGCAGAGGCAAATCTTATTGGATCATCAAACGGAGAGGAACTGATCGTGCCAGGTATGTCTGAACGACTGGTAGAAATGATTAACCGTGCTGATGTTTTTATTGCTTTGCCAGGTGGCTTGGGCAAATTGGAGGAAATTTTTATAGTACTATCTTGGGCGAACCTGAACATACACCAGAAACCAATTGGACTGCTCAACGTTGATGGATTTTATGAGTTGGTCTATTAGATCCGGAGCAGTTCTGGCAGTAAAGAGGAGTTCTTTCAAAGGTTTTGACACGAACCCATTTCTTCGGGCATCATCACGATACGTGCGCTTGCGTTATACGTGTGTGTTTACGCCGGTCAAGTTTTTGGCGCCGTTGCCGGGGACTTATTTATCTTTTACTATTAGTTTAGGGGTTAGATACCGTTACTTGTATCTAATTTCTTTTTACTTATTGTCGTTGTTTTCTTGTGTTTCAGGTTCTCAGAAACTACATGAGACGAACCAGAAGCTTTGAACTCCGACCGCTTGACCCAGAAATTGAAAGAACCATCAGACAGTTGAGAAGGGAAAGGCGAGAAGGCCAAGAAGCTTTAGTCAACATGGAAACCTGAACCTTTGAACGTTGCACCACCAATTCCCATTCGAGACAGAACCATTCCGGTGGTTGACAGACTCATTTCCTGTATTGTACTTCCTCCCTTACCAGAAAATGCGTGTGACATCAAAACATGCATCAGATGATTCAGCAGTCAGTTCAATTCGGGGGGAATGCAACTGAAGATCCTAATGCCCACATCAGTAACTTCCTGGAAGTTTGCGGCACTTTTAACTACAACAGAGCATCATAAGAAGCAATGAGACTGCGAGTTTTTCCATATTCCCTGAAGGACAGAGCTAAAGCTTGGCTACATTCACTACCAGCAGGTTCTATCACAACTTGGAACACTTTAGCCACAAAATTTCTTGCAAAGTACTTTCCACCAGCCAGAACCGGAAAATTGAGAATGAATGACATCACATCATTTGTACAAAAAGATTCAGATCCCTCTGCGAAGCTTGGGAAGGTACAAAGATTTACTCCGGAAATGTCCTCACCATGAGATTCCAAAATGGCTTCAAGTCCAAACATTTCTATAATGGGCTTTCTGGAATAATGAGAACCACAATGATGCTGCTGCTGGAGGAGCCTTGATGGAAAAAGGAGAAGATAAAGCCTGGGCCTAATCGAAGAAATGGCCAACAACAATTCCTTGTGGCCAATAGAAAGGAGCATGATCCAAAGAATTGCAGGAATTTATGAAGTTGGAGCAAACACAACAGTGAATACCAGGCTGGATCAGATATGCAAATGTCTAGAAACACTTAGCACGCAAGTTGTGAACATCGCTGGAACCACAAGTTCACCATATGGAGGAGCACCAGAGTCGAACCAACTTGAAGAAACAGTGAATTATGTCAGCAATTTCAACAGACAATGGAACAATCCATATTCCAACACCTATAACCCAGGGTGGAGGAATCATCCCAATTTTTCATGGAGCAACAATTCAGGCCAACATCAGAACTATCCACCACCTGAATTCCAGCAACAGAACAAAAGCCAGGAGCAAGCGAATGAACCAGGAATAACAGAAGTGTTGACCCACTTGAAAAAGATATAAGCAAAACACAACTCTCACGCAGCAAGATATGATGCTATGTTTCAATCCCAAACAGCATTAATTCAAAGTCAATCTACTTCTATTAAAGCACTGGAGAATCAAATTGGACAACTGGCAAATGCTCAGAGTTACAGACCGCCAGGTACCCTTCCTAGAAACACAGAGCCAAATCCAAGGAACATAGGGAAGGAGCAATGTCATGCCATCATGTTAAAAAGCGGTACTGAAATCAACAAAGATGTTGGAGTCAATTCAACTGCTGAGGAAGTTCCAAAAGAAACAAAGCAACAGATGGAGGAAAAAGAAGCAAGGAAAAAGAACAGATCACTCCACCTCCACATTTTCCTCAACGTCTTCAGAAGAACAAAATTGGACAAGCAATTTTCCCGGTTCCTGGAGATCTTCAAAAAGCTGCATATCAACATTCCATTGCAGAAGCGTTGGAACAAATGCCCACCTATGCCAAATTCATGAAAGATATTCTTTCACGAAAACGGAGATTGGGAGATTATGAGACAGTAGAATTAACAGAAGAATGCAGTGCCATCATTCATAGGAAACTCCCCCCGAAGTTGAAAGATCCTGGCAGTTTCACTGTTCCTTGCGTCATAGGAGAACATAACTTTGGTAAGGCTTTGTGTGATTTAGGTGCTGGTGTTAACTTGATGCCTTTTTCTATTTTCAGGAAACTGCAGATTTGAGAAACAATGCCCACTTCAGTCTCACTACAACTTGTAGATAGAACGCTCGTATTTCCGAGAGGTGTAGTTGAGGATGTGCTGGTCAAGGTTGACAAATTCATTTCCCAGCAGATTTTATTGTCCTTGATATGGAGGAGACACAGACGTGCCAATCATCCTCGGGGAGACCATTCTTGGCTACAGGTCGAACCATTATTGATGTACAAAAAGGAGAACTAACCATGAGGGTACAAGACCAAGAAGTAACATTCAATTTTTCAAAGCCATGTGAATTTCCCAGATGATGAAAAGAAGGAGGAATGTTTCAGACTTGATGTGATAGATAGTACCGTTCAGAACTTTAATGAAAGACAAAGTTCTACTGACAAACTTAAAACATGTCAATTGCCTGTGGAGCCTAAAGATAAAGCATCTTTTGCACTGAAAGAGCCAATTCTTGCTCTACAAGCAACATAAGAGAAAAAGTTCCACCAGCTCAACGAATTGGAGGAATTTCACAATCAGCCTTTTGAGGATGCCAAATACTACAAAGAAAAGGGCAAGAAAAGACATGATGAGAAGTTAGTGCGCATACAACTGGAACCAGGGCAGAAGGTACTGTTAAACAAATCAAGGGTGAAATTCTTCCCATGGAAGCCAAAATCACGGTGGTCAGGTCCATTTGTGATCACCAAAGTTTTACCAAATAGAGCCGTTGAGATACATGATCCTGACGCTAACAAAACTTTCAAGGTTAAAACAACGTGTCAAGCACTACTGGGGAGAATCATTTGAGCGACAAAAAGAAAGTGTTACACTTTCAGATCCAGCTTAACGTTCGAGAAGTCAAGTCTGGCTGACGACTTTAAACCTAGCGCTAGCAGGGAGGCAACCCATGCAATTTGTTATATATTGTGATCTGGTTTTTTGGTGTGTTTTATTTTTGTGTTGTTTTATTTTTGCAGGTTTAGTCATTTCAAGATGGAAGAAGCTCTCGCAAATCTTCACAAGCAATTTCCTTCTCTCCCTCAAAAATCTCTGATGAAAGTCTACAAAGCTCGCTTGGAATGGATGAGACTACTGATGATCAAAGGTATTCCTAATGACATTCGTTGGGTAATTGAAGCACGAGTCTGATTGGCAGGAGAGTCTTCTGAGTCTTTTATTTCACATCTGCCTGGTTTTGGAAGAAGCACCTATGCAAGAAACGTAGAGCTAATTAAATGGGTGTTTGTTTCAAATGTGCACGATTTAATTGCAACACTCGCTGTCGTTTTTAGGAATGGGTCTGATAATCGCGAAGACAAATTAAATTCATTAGGGATGGCTTGAGTAAGGAGTCTTTAGATGAATATTCTTTAACTCTTGAGACGCATCCCAGTGGATATGTTCACATAGCCATTCGCAAATTACATACACAATTCCAAAAGGAAAGACAACAGTTAAGTCTCGGGAATCTGACTCAAAAAGACCCTGTTTGCCAATTTATAAGAAAATTTGATGGGAAGCTTGTCCCTGACGCATAGACGTCAATCAAGCCGTTACTTTTCTTGTAAATATTATATCTCTTTGTCTTTTCTTAATAATTGTGATTGTTTTGTTGTTTTCTTTTATTTTCTCCGACAGGATCCAGACCTTTTTGACTATCACGATATTAATTCGCTAACAATCGTCCTCTGGAAGATACTTGTGCTATTTTTACTCACCATTTTCAGGTACTATAAATTCAGCCCGTCATTGCACTTTTGAAGGCATCCAGAGTTGAGAAAGAAATACATATAAAAATGGAAGCCACTTCAAGAAGACGAGTTGAAAACATCTGTGTGTTTTGCGGTACTAGTGTTGGTACTAAGCCACAATACATAGAAGCAGCACATGAATTGGGTCGAGTCTTAGCTGTAAGGAATATGCACTTAATATATGGCGGAGGCAATCTTGGACTTATGGGGATCGTTTCAAAGGCAGTACAGGAAGGAGGCAGTCATGTTTTGGGAATCATCCCAAACCCTTGGCAGAGGCAAATCTTATTGGATCATCAAACGGAGAGGAACTGATCGTGCCAGGTATGTCTGAACGACTGGTAAAATGATTAACGGTGCTGATGTTTTTATTGCTTTGCCAGGTGGCTTGGGCAAAATGGAGGAGGAAATTTTTATAGTACTATCTTGGGCGAACCTGAACATACACCAGAAAACCAATTGGACTGCTCAACGTTGATGGATTTTATGATTTTCTTTGTGTGTTTCTTGATGATGCCGGAAGAAATGGGTTCGTGTCAAAACCTTGAAAGAACTCTCTTACTGCCAGAACTGCTCCGGATCTAATAGACCAACTCATAGCCTATGAACCACAAGTTGACCCTATCCTTTCAAAATAAATTGGTCCGAGGACGATCGTGGTAAGAGGCGTCGGATTAATCTGGATCTTAACCTTTAATTTCCTGTAGATTTCAGCTAACCAGATATGACCTTCTTAACTCTCCTTTTACTGTTTAAGACATTGGGGACAATGTCTCATTTAGGTTTGGGGGAGAGAATTAGTTGATCAGAACCTTGTTTTTAGTTTGTGTGTTGTTTTTATTTTTAGTCCAAAATTTTTCGAAAAAAAAAAAATTGAAAATTTTTCAAAAATTACAAAAATATTTTGCGTTTTTGTGTTTTTATTTTGACTAAAAGGGTGAAATTGGTAAGAGATAGCTGAGTAGTAGGAGTTTCTACTCCTGAGACGTATCTCAAACCTATTTCGAAACAAGTTAATTTTTGTTTATTTCATTTTGAATTATTTAATTTGTGAATTCTCCTTAAAACGGACTAAAATGGATCTTCATATGCTCAGTTGACAGATTATCAACATATATAGTAACATAACGGACATGAGCTAAAATTGAAAAGTTTGTAATATTCAGTGCTATAGTTTAATTGGAGGAAACATCTCAAAAAGTAATGGGGAGTAAAAAAAAAAAAAGTCTGAGATCCGAGTTATTAAGTCTGTAAGGGTGTTTTAACACCCAGTGCCCTAAAGCCAACTGGTTTGGGAGTCACTGGCCCAAAGCTCGTTACATGGATCGAAGATGCTGCAAAAATATATATATCTGAAGTCTGAGTAATTAAGTTCGTAGGTGGTGTTCTTAACACCTGGTGCCCTAAAGCCAACTGTTTGGGAGTCACCGACCCAACATCGCTACATAGACGGAAGATATTGTATATAAATAAAAAATAGAGAAAAATCAAAGAAAAAATCAGAAAAATGAGAAAAATTATTCCATTGCTCCAAAAAGGTGTGAAATCTGATAGAACTTTAGGACAAAAATATTACTATCTTATCAACTGCACTTATGACTGTTGTGGGCAAAAATAAAATGATTAATATTTTGTTAGCTGTGTATATGGAAAATGGTAAAAATAATCGGAGAATTTACTTATTCGGTAATTTAAAATGAAACAAAACAACTAGTAACTTGGAGTAGAAGTTTCACTTGATTAGTCACTAACTTCTCTTTTCTCTTGTCTTTTTACTTTTGTGTGCATTAGTTTTAACTAACTTTTTACTTTTGTAAAAATGTTTGTGGGTATCATTGCTGTAAACCCTCACGAGACTACAACTCGTCCACTAGGGACACCTAGGGGTTTAAAGGCTTGTTGCATACGCTAAATGCAACCGTGATCCCTACGAAAGTGGCTTAGTTAATTATTTATGTTATTTACTCTATGTTTTGCTCGAGGACTAGCAAAATGTTAGGTTTGGGGGTGTGATGAGGGGTATTTATATAACTTATTCCCACTCATTTGACCTAATATTTCGTATAGTTTCTCGAGTTTTGTGAACGTTTTGATGTATTTTGTGTTATTTGCAGATAAATAAAGTTTGGAAAGCATTGGAGGCATTTGGGGCAAAAACGGACAAAAATACGTTAACATGGATATTTGGTCTTTAGGCGTCGCGACACCAAGCCTTCAGCATCACGACGTCTAATATGCGCCGAACAGTGCTAACGTGCGCCGGATCCACAAATCAGAATCTGAGAAAAGTTTGACTTTGCTAACGTGCGCCGGGCCACGTGTCACCATCACAGCCGATCTACTAACATGCGCTGTGCCTCGTGTCAGTATCCTACGGTGCCGACAATCATCATCGCCACGTGTGCCACGTGGCATCCTACGTGTCTCCATGTCATCAGCCACGTCAGCAAGTCAACAGGTCAACATTGCCACGTGTCGTGCCACATCATCATCAGCCAATCAGGAAGTGCCACGTGTCTACGGTGCCGACAGTCTCTTTCCCACGTGTCGCCACGTCACAGCCACGTCACCGCCACGTCAGCATCAATCATTGAGTATCTAATCCTTATCTGACACGTGGCGGATAAGAATCTCAGCGACCAATCAGAATCCGCCACGTGTCACAATAATTGAAGCCTAACCACCTCGCCACGTGTCACCTTATCAGCTTATCCAGAATCTTCAAACCGGCGAACCAGAGCGTGCCATGTCGACAAAAGCTGGCGTAGCGACGCTGAGGGCCCTGGTGTCGCGACGCTGGAAGCCTACCGAGGCCTATAAATTGAGCTCGAGATTTCAGAATTGAATGCACCACTCTCTCTCTTATATTCTATCTAAAGAGAGAGTTTATCTCTCTACTTTCTTTTATTTTTTAGTTTTTTAGTTTTTTTAGTTTTGTAATTAATTTTAATTACGTTTTGTTAATATAGTAATTTAATTTTTACTTTTTACTTTTTATAGTTTTTATTATTTACCATGAGAAGGTAACTCTCCCCCAGCTAGGGTGAAAGGTTATTCTTTTACTGTTACTATTTAGATTAATCTCCCTTAAAAATAATATATTCACTATTTAAAATATTGACTTAAAAAGGATACCGCCAGATTGGTCGGTTGGTAATTTATTTTAATCTGATTTAAACCTGACTAATAAAGGATACCACCAGATTGGTCGGTTGGTAATTTAATTTTGGTTCCGCCTTTATGGCTGGTTGGACTTAATTTGACTTAATCAGGTTACCGCCTATATGGCTGGTTGGAAAAGAATCACAAGTTTATATATTATTTTATGGGAGATATCTAAATTAGTAGTAGTAAAAGTAATTCCTTTTACCTTAGCATTTTATTTTATTGTAATTTACTTTTCAGTATTTACTTTACCGCATTTTTACTTTATGTCTTTTATTTTCAAGTTTTTACTAGCCCTAGTTATGTGCTGTAACTAAATTAGTTATCTGGGGTTGTGATGAAATCCAATATCACCGTTTTATAAGGGTTAGATTATAGCTTGGGTAATATAAAGATTTATTTATTGAGTCTTAAACTTAATGCTTTTTCATTAACTGGCCATTAATAAAATTGATCTGGTAAATCTAAAATGAACTAGACATAGGGATTTTAGGTTCTCATTCAGCCTAGACTCAATAGCCCACGATCTTCCTTGAGGATAGATAACCCTTTAATAGATTTCCTTACAGGATAGGAATATACCTACAGGGCGGGGGTAGCCATAATTGGAACTTAAACTTAATGAATCCAGATAATTTGGTTGACATAGACATATGGTTCAATTGGGTTAAACTGGGTATTTGTGTCTGACCATCGACAGAGGCTTACACATAATTTAGTGTTCCAGGTTAATAAATCAATATTTACCCAACTTTAAGATAACCACTTCATCTTTAAAATGATATTGGAAGAAATCACAACCCTAGATAGTTTTTAATATTGAATTTTCTTAAAACCTATTTTCGACAATTTACTTGTTTTTAAATTTAGAATCGTCATTTCAAATCAATCAATCAACTTGTTAGATATTAGTAATCATTTGACCTCATAAAATTAATAGATTAGATATTAAGTCCTCGTGGGATCGATATTTTTATACTACTTGAACGATATGTGCGCTTGCGTTATACGTGTGTGTTTACGCCGGTCAGTAGTAAATCCGGTCGTCAGACTATTTGAACACGTATGTACATAGTACTACGTTTTTACCGATTTACAAGACATGGTTGGCTTCTAGCAAAGCACCGTGCCTACCCAATTCTCCAGAAATATTCTTAAAGGAATATGTAATTTGTATCAGGCGTAGTATACGTAGTATTACGTATTGCGATCCAGTATCGGATGTCACGTGCTAGGCCTGGGGCTGGAATTGTTTCTGCCCCATACGAAGCACATATCGGATCTCTGGTAACTAGTCTCTATAATCGGATAACTATGACCTTGTCATATTATCCCGATAGCTGCAGCATATAAGAGTACAAGTTCTGTATCTTACGTGACCATCATCTCCACTATGACTGGAGTGATACTTCCATCTCGACATCACACCCAATACACTACGATTCTCAATATACCCAGAAGAGGCGTACACAGAACCGGTTAAAGCCCTGGATGACCAAAACCAAAGTATATTGATAGTCGCAAGTATTAGCGGTGCAAGTCTCAGGTTAAGACCAAATACACCTACCCTGATTCGGACTCCCATAGACACACAGTCATACTACCAATGGGATTCCGATGGGTCTATCCAAAGTGAAGCTGTTTCCGTACCATCGGTAAACACAACCTCCTATTACACTTGCATGAGTATCCAATACCCAAATATATGAGAACTATGTCGTTATGCTTTCATAACACGCACAAGTGCAATACTAGTCTATTCCGCATTATCGATGTCCAATCTCAATAATACTCCGACTAGGGATGTTTTAATGATTAAACCTTCATGGATTGATATTGTCTCATATCTTATCAATCAGGAACTAATCATATGGACTTTTATCATTTATATATCCCGGTAATCTAATTACAAATGATAAAAGAGCAATTTCCTTTGTCACATAGTTAATTTGTACAACAACACCATGTTCTGTACAAATAGTCATAATTGTCCAACAGTAAATCCATGGCGTGGTATAACTTCGGAAGCGAGTTCCGAGTGTTATTTAGAGATCGTAAATTTGAAAGTCGACTATATTATACCAAAAGGATTTGACGTTCTTATCTATATCTCAGGTATAATATGGATAGCCTGTGATGAAGGGATTATACGTATGCAATGAACTAGACTTGCATAGTTTAGCGAGATTATCCGTGACCGTCATAATTAATGAGTGGTGAATTATGGATACGAAATTGGATTTTGTGACGGATAAACCTAAACTTAGAGAGTCCCACAATATGAAGTGTACCCGTTGAGCACTTGGGCAACGCCTTATGAATAATACAGATTATTCAGAATACTTCATTGGATTAAATGAGTTAATTCGAATCGTTTGAACGATTAAACGAAAACACATGTTTTAGGGAATTTTGGTCAATTAATAATTAATGTGTATCTGTATTTGATACAAAATTTGATTTGATACATATTAATTAATTATCAAATGAGACTTTGACACATGCCATTAAGATATGTATTTGTTATTTAATGTAAATAAAAATACATATATAATAATAATTAAATTAATTAATTATTTAGATATTTAAATATTAAATATTTGAATAATTAAATGATATTTTTTCATAATTGTTATGAAAAATATTTAATTATTATTGGTTTCATGTGGCATGTTTTAATTAAGCTTAAGGTGTGTAAATTTGATTTGCTAACATAAAGCTTGTTTTTATTTTAATTAAATTAAATAGGCAAATTGACCAAATTGCCCCTCCAAAGTCGGAAATGGTACTTTAAAAAGGAAAAAAAATTTCTTTTCTCTTTTATGGCTTACCATGGCCGAATTCATCCTCTAAAATAGCTCTCCAAATTTTTCTTGATGATCCAAGAAAGAAGAAAGTGAAAAATTCAAGGAAAAGCCTAAAGAAAGTTGAAGATTAGTAGGTAATCTTTAATATTCTTAAGTGTAGAAAATTAGTTTATTGTTCTTGAAATATTAGAATAGTTCTAGGGTTTATTTACTTCTTAGAAATTGGGCCTTTTTGATTTGGAGGATGGAATGGAAGGCTTGGTGCATGTGTGAAGTAGAATTGAATGATATTATTGTAATATTGGTTCAATTTGATCATTTGTTGATATGTTGCCATTCTAGAGTGTTATGACCACTCTTGTAATACCTAGAATTATTCTTGGGTGTTTCATTAGTGGTGGCTTGGATTGGTGTTGTGATTGTAATACCTAGAAAATTGGATTTATAACATGAAAAATGATAATTTTTGTTACAAAATCAGATCTGGAAAAAATTGGTTTATTTTGATGAAAATTATGTCATATAAATGTATTGGATGTGTTTTGGGTGTTGGAACAATTGCCGGAAACTATTTCGGAGTTGAAATATGCGAAAATGGCGAAAAAGGGCGTTACCGGGTGACTTTAGAGCCAACTGGGTGACTGCTATCCAAACAGTGAATTGGTCACTGTTCGGGCAGCCCATGAACTGCCCAAGTACTATTGGGGCCGACCTGGGCAGCCCCAATGTCCATTGGGTAGTCGATTCGGTCAAAACGTGTTTTAATGCCATTTTACGGAAAAACATTTTCGTAAAAATTTCGTGATATTTCTAACCTATTTATGTCGTTGTTTGATATCAAATAAATATGTTTAGGTGAAATATGAATGAATTATTCATATTGGATATTAAATAATTCATTCGGTAATTTAAAATTTTTAAAATTACGATTTCACCCGAACCGTGAGCTTCCACTGCGCCCGTGCTAAAACCCCAACAGTTTTAACATCCATTTGATGCACAACAAGATCATGGATAGCAGCAAGAGAAATAACACACGAATAGAAGTAATCCTAGTTACTGGTGAAAAAGTGTCAAAGAAATCTATGTTTTCTCTTTGTCTATACCATTTGGCAACAAGTCTAGCCTTGTATTTATTTATAGAACCATCTGGTTTTAGTTTCTTTTTAAGTATCCATTTACAACCTATGGTTTTACAACCTGGAGGTAAATCTACTAAATTCCAAGTCCTATTAGTCTCTAAAGAACTCATTTCATCTTCTATTGCTTCTTGCCACAAATCAGCATCTAAAGATGATAATGCTTCTTTTAGAGTAGATGGATCTTCTTCTAAGGTGTATGCATAGAAGTCATGACCAAAATCTTTAATTATTCTAGACCGTTTACTCCTTCTAGGTATAGATTCTATTTCTTTATCAGATTCATTAACTTGTATTGTAGGATTAATACTAGAGGAATAAAAGGAATTTTTTTTCAAAGAAATCAGCATCAACAGATTCAACCAAAATATATTATCCAAATCATAAAATCTATATGCTTTACTATTGATCGGTGAAATCACACACGTTACACAAGCGCACATATCGCTAAAGTAGTATAAAATATATCGATCCCACGAGGACTTAATACCTTAGCTATTAATTTATGACGTTAAATGTTTACAAGCATCTAAAAGATTGATTGTTGTTTGGATGGTGATTTTTGTCTGAAACAAGTAAATAAAATAGTGTGAATGTAAATTAAAGGAAAATTCAATATTATAAAACTATCTAGGGTTGTGAATCCTTCCAATATGTTTTAAAGATGAAGTGATTATCTCATGTTTATGCAATATATCGGTTTATTAACCTAGAACACGAAAATATGCAAAAGCCTTTATCGATGGTCAGATGCAAACACCCAAAGTAATCCAATTAATCATATGACTATGTTAACCAAATTACCTGAATTCATTAAGATTAAGTTCCAATTATGGCTACCCCGCCCCGACAAGTATGTGTCTATCCTGGAAGGAAATCTACCTATGAGTCTCTTGCCCCAATGTGAGATCGTGAGCTATTGAGTCTAAGGCTGAAACCTAAAATTCCTTTGTCAAGTTTATTTTAAGTTTACCAGATCAATCTTATTAGTGGTCAGTTAATAAGAAGCATTAAGCTTAAGGCTCAATAAATAACCATTTATATTATCCAAAATATAAAATTACCACTTATAAAACGGTGATATTGGAATTCATCAAAACCCCAGATATGGTATTTAGTTACAACACATATCTGACCATATAGGCGGTATCCTGATTAAGTCAGATTTTAGATTAATTCCAACTGACCATAAAGGAAGTATCCCATTAAGTCAGGTTAAAATCAATTTAATTAAGTCCAACCGACCATAAAGGCGGTATCCTATTAAGTCAGGTTTTAAAATAGTTTATATATTATAATTAAGGGAGATTAATCTAAATATTAGTAATAAAAGCTTTACATTTCACCCCAGTAGAGGGGAGTTACCTCCTCATACTGGAAAGTAAAATAAAGAAAGATCTATTGCTTAAAATAAAAATTAAATACAAGAAAGCTGTAAATAAACAAACAAGATACAATCTTCTTAGTATTCTTAAGGAAATCCCCAGAAGAATGTATGAATTTTCCTTCTGGTTTCGGCCTCAATTTATTGGCAAAATTTGGTCTTGCGCGTCACGACGCAGAATGCTATGCGCGTCGCGACGCGCCGTTGATTGATGACATGTGTACATGGCTTCCTGAGATGATGACACGTGGCACACATTTCGTCGACAGCTAAATTATTGGCTCGGCGTCACTACGCGTGGAGGCTTGCGCGTCGCGACGTTGACATCATTGCTTATGTCAATAAGGACACGTGTCGGCTGGTTTCATAATTGACTGCTGACATCATGATGACCTGTGTCGGTAGGCTGATTAAGTTAGAGCATCGCGACACATAATTTCCAATTTTGCTCTTTTTATCCATTTTTCGCTGTTTTGGCCCCGATTTGATTCCAGTGAGTCCTGAAACCTTATTTATTTACAAAATACACAAAACATATCAAAATATTCAAAAAAATCAAGAAACTATACAAAATATTGAGTCAAAGTGGCGGTAAATATTGATCAATATTTACCGCTTATCACACCCCCAAACCTAACATTTTGCTAGTCCTCGAGCAAAACAACAAAATAAAATACAATAAACAACTTAAAAATAAAATTAAACTAAGCCACTTTCGTAGGGATCACAGTTGCATTTAGCGTATGCAACAAGCCTTTAAACCCCTAGGTGTCCCTAGTGGACGAGTTGTAGTCTCGTGAGGGCTTACAGTGACGATACCCACAAACATCAAATGCACACAAAAGAAAAAAGATCAAACAAGTTAGTGACTAAATAAGTGAAACTCTTATCCAAGTTAATAGTTGTTTTATTTCTTTCTAAATTACAAAATAAGTAAATTCTCCGATTATTTTTACTATTCTCCATATACACAACAAACAAGGCATTAATCAGCTCATTGTGCCCACAATATTCATAAATGTAGTTGAAAAGAGAGTAATATTTTTATCCTAAAGTTATATCAGAATTCACATCTTTTTTAGCAATTGATTTTTTTTTAATAACATCTTCAATCCATGTAGCGAGCTTTGGGCCAGTGACTCTCAAACCAGTTGGCTTTAGGGCACTTAGTGTTAAAACACCCTTGCAGACTTAATTACTCGGATCTCAGATATCTTTTTTTTTTTAATTTATAATATCTTCAATCCATGTAGCGAGCTTTGGGCCAGTGACTCCCAAACCAGTTGGCTTTAGGGCACTAGGTGTTAAAACACCCATACAGACTTAATTACTCGGATATCATATGTAATTTTTTTATTATTATTCCATCATTTTTTAGATGCTTTCTCCAATTAAACTAGAGCATTGAATATTACAAACTTTTCAATTACAACTCATGGCCAAATGTTACCATGCATAGTGATAATACCTGTCAACTGAGCATATGAAGATCCAATTTAGTCAGTATTATGAAGAATTCACAAATTAAATAGTTTAAAAGGAAATAAACAAAAATTAACTTGTTGCGAAATAAGTTGAGATACGTCTCAGGAGTGAAAATTCCTTACACAACTATCTCAAAACTCAATTCCACTTGATTAATCAAGTTAAAAATACAAAAAAAAAACAAAACAAAACAAAATATTTTTATTTTTTAAAATTTTTAATTTTTTTGAATTTTTGAAAACTTTTTTGACTAAAAACAACACAAAGAAAAAATAAAAATAAGATACTAATAAACTATTCCCCTCCACTAAATCTAATTGAGACATTGTCCCCAATGTCTAAAAAGTAGAAGAAGAGTTTCGAAGACAATACCTGTTTAGCTGAAATTTTACATCTAAAACGAAAATTAAAGGTTAGGATCCAGATTTATCCGACGCTTCTTACCACGATCATTGTCGGACCAATTAATCTTGGAAAGGATATGGTCAATTTGTGGTTCAAAAGCTAAAAGTTGGTCAATTAAATCATGGGCAGTTCTGGCAGTGAAGAGTATATCTTTTACAGGTTTTGACACGAACCCATTTCTCTGGGCATCATCAAGAAACACACAAATAAAGTCATAAAATCTATCAACATTAAACAGTCCAATTGGTTTCTGGTGTATGTTCAAGTTTGCCCAAGATAGCACTGTAAAAATTTCCTCCATCGTGCCCAAGCCATCTGGCAAAGCAATAAAAGCATCAGCACTGTTAATAATTTCAACAAGTCATTCAAACATACCTGGCACAATGCATTCATCTTCGTTTGATGGTCATATAAGATTTTGGGATGATTCCCAAAACTTGACTTCCTCATTCCTGTACGGCCCTTGAAACATACCCCATTAGTCCAAGATTATCACCGTCATATACTATGTGCATATTCCTTTCAGCTATGACTCTACCCAATTCATGTGCTGCTTCAACAAACTCTGGTTTAGAACCAACACTTGTACCGTAAAATACACAGATGTTAACAACTCGTCTTCTTGAAGTTGCTTCCATTTTTTTTTATTTCTTTCTCAAATCTGGATGTCTTCAAGAGTGCACTAACGAGCTGAATTTATAGATCCTGAAAAAGGGTGAGTAATAATAGCACTAATACCTACCAAATGACAATTATTAGCTAAAACGTAAAATAAATCGTGGAAGTCAAAAGGTCTGGATCCTGTCGGAGAAAATAAAAGAAAATAACAAAACAATGATATGTCATCCAAAGACTCCTTACTCATGCCATCCCTAATGAATTTGATTTTATCTTCGCGGTTATCAGACACAATTTCTAAAGAACGACAACGAGTATTACATGTCATGCGTGCACATTTATAGCAAACACCTAATCTTTTAGCTCTTCTTTTCTTAGCATATGTGTTTTTTCCTAAACCATGCAGATATGAAATAAAAGAGTCAGAAGAATCACCTGCCAATCGGACTCGTGCTTCAATTAACCAACGAATCTCATTAGGAATACCTTTGATCATTAGAAGTCTCATTCATTCCATGCGAGCTTTGTAGACTTTCATCAGAGAGTTTTGAGGGAGAGAAGGAAATTGCTTGTGAAGATTTGTAAGAACGTCTTCCATCTTGAAATGTGACTTTACCTACACAAATTAAACAAGTAAAAATAAAACACACCAAATCTGAATATATACACAAATTGCATAGGTTATCTCCCTGATAGCGCTAAGTTTAACGTCGTCAGCTAGGCATGACTGCCCGGACATTAGGTTGGATCTGAAAGTGTGACACTTTCTTTTTGGCGCTCAAATGATTCTCCCTAGTAGTACTTGACACGCATGATGTTAACTTTGAATGTTTTATTGGAGTAGGGATCATGTAACTTAACGACTCTATCTGGTAAAACTTGGGTGATTAAGAATGGACCTGACCACCGTGATTTTAACTTCCCAGGGAAAAGTTTCAACCTTGATTTGTTTAACAATACCCGCTACTCCGGTTCTAGTTGTATGCGCACTAACTTCTCATTATATCTATTCTCAGTCTTTTCTTTGTACATTTTAGCATTCTCAAAAGGCTGTATGTGAAATTCCTCCAATTCGTTGAGTTGGTGGAACCGTTTCTCTCATGTTGCTTGTATTTCAAGATTTAACTTCTTCATTGCGCAGTACGCTTTATCTTCAAGCTCCACAGGTAAATGGCATGCTTTAAGTTTATCAGTGGAACGTTGCATTGTATCTGAGTTCTGGATGGTAATATATATCACATTAAGTCTGAAACATTCCTCATTCTTTTCGTCATCCGGGAAATTCATGGCTTTGAAAACATTAAATGTTACTTCTTGGTCTTGTACCCTCATGGTTAGTTCACCTTTTTGTACATCAATAATGGTTCGACCTGTAGCCAAGAATGGTCTCCCGAGGATGATGGGAACGTCTTCGTCTTCCTCCATGTCAAGGACAATAAAATCTACTGGGAAAATGAATTTGTCGACTTTGACAAGCACATCTTCAACTACACCTCTCGGAAATGTGAGCGTTCTATCAGCAAGTTTCAAATAGATTGAAGTGGGCTTTGCTTCTCCAATTTGCAGTTTTCTATAAATGGAAAAATGCATCAAGTTAATACTAGCACCTAAATCACACAAAGCTTTACCGAAGTTATGTTCTCTAATGGTGCAAGGGATAGTGAAACAGCCAGGATCTTTCAAATTTGGGGGAAGCTTCCTCTGAATGATGGCGCTGCATTATTCTGTCAATGTTATTGTCTCGTAATCTCCCAATCTTCATTTTTGTGACAAAATATCTTTCATGAATTTGACATAGCTGGGCATTTGTTCCAACGGTTCTACAAATGGAATGTTGATATGCAGCTTTTTAAAGATCTCCAAGAATCGAGCAAACTGCTTGTCCAATTTATTTTTCTGGAGACGATGTGGAAAAGGTGGAGGTGGAGTGAATCTTTCTCGATCATTTGCTTTTCTTTCCTCCATATGTGGATCTGATTTGCTGCTTTCTTGTCTTGATTCCAACATCTTTGTTAATCTCAGTACCACTTTTTCAAAGTGATGGCATGACATTGCTCATTCCCCATGTTCCTTGGATTTGGTTCTGTGTTGCTAGAAATGGTACATTGCGGTCTGTAACTCTGAGCATTGGCCAGTTGTCCAATTTGATTTTCCAGTGCTTTAATAAAAGCTGAATGGATTTGAATTAATACTACTTGGGATTGAAACATAGCATCAAATTTGGAAGCTTAAGAGTCGTATTTTGCTTCTAGTCTTTTGAACATCTCTGCAAGCAAATCTTCTATTTCTGGCTTATTTTCATACTCATGGCCCTTGGTCTGCTGTTGGAATCCTGGTGGTGGATTGTTTCTTTGCCCTGCAGTGTTGCTCCATGCAAAATTGGGATGATTCCTCCAACCTGGGTTGTAGGTATTGGAATATAGATTGTTCCTCTATTTGTTGAAATTGCTGACATAGTTCACTGGCTCATCATGTTGATTGTAAGATTCTCCCTCTGGTGCTCCTCCATATGGTGAACTTGTGGTTACATCATTAACCTTTATGCTAAGAGTTTCCATGAATTTGCATATCTGATCCAGCTTGGCATTCAATATTGTATTGGCTCTGACTTCGTAGATTCCTACTATTCGTTGGATCATGCTCATTTTCTATTGGCCACAAAGAATTGTTGTTGGTCATTTCTTCAATTAAATCCCAGGCCTGATCCTCTCCTTTTGCCATTAAAGCTCTTCAAGTAGCACCATCTATTGTGGTTCTCATTAGTCCAGAAAGTCCATTGTAGAAGGTTTGGACTTGTATCCACTTTGCAATCTCAGGGTGAGGATATTTTCAGAGCAACTCCTTGTATCTTTCCTAAGATTTGCAGTGGGATTCTGAATCATGTTGTACAAAGGATGTGATGTCATTCCTCAACTTTGCAGTTCTGGCTGGGGGAAAGTACTTTCCAAGGAATTTGGTGGCAAAAATGTTCCAAGTTGTAATGGAACCTGCTGGTAGTGAATGTAACCAAGCATTAGCTCTGTCTTTCAAAGAATATGGGAACACACATAGTCTCTTTGCTTCTTCTGTCGCTCAGTTATAATTGAATATGTCGTAAACTTCCAGGAAGTTGCTAATGTGGGCATTAGGATCTTCAGTTGCATTCCCCCCAAACTGAACTGATTGCAGTATCATCTGAATGCATGTTTTGATGTCACATACATTTGCTGGTAAGGGAGGAAGTACAATGCATGATATGAAGCCGTCAACCACCAAAATAGTTCTGCCTCGAATGGGAATTGGTGGTGCAACCTCCAAAGGTTCAGGTTCCACATTGATCAATGCTTCTCGCATTTCCCTTCTCAACTGTCTGATAGTTATTTCAATTTCTGGGTCAAGCGGACGAATTTCAAAGCTTCTGGTTCTTCTCATATAGTGTCTGAGAACCTGAAACACAAGAAAACAAAAATAATAAGTAAAAAGAAATTAGACTCAAGTAAAAGTATCTAACCTCAAAATTAATAGTGAAAGATAAATAAGTCCCCGGCAACGGCGCCAAAAACTAGATCGGTGAAATCACACACGTTACACAAGCGCACGTATCGATCAAGTAGTATAAAATATATCGATCCCACGATGACTTAATACCTTAGCTATTAATTTATGACGTTAAATATTTACAAGCATCTAAAAAATTGATTGTTGTTTGGATGGTGATTTTTGTATGAAACAAGTAAATAAAATAGTGTGAGTGTAAATTAAATGAAAATTCAATATTATAAAACTATTTAGGGTTGTGAATCCTTCCAATATATTTTAAAGATGAAGTGATTATCTTATTTTTGTGCAATATATCGGTTTATTAACCTGGAACACGAAAATATGCAAAAGCCTATGTCGATGGTCAGTTGCAAACACCCAAAGTAATCCAATTAATCATATGCCTATGTTAACTAAATTACCTGAATTCATTAAGATTAAGTTCCAATTGTGGCGTATGTCTATCCTGGAAGGAAATCTACCTAAGAGTCTCTTGCCCCAATGTGAGATCGTGAGCTATTGAGTCTAAGGCTGAAACCTAAAATTTAAGTTAATTTAAGTTTACCAGATCAATCTTATTAGTGGCCAGTTAATAAGAAGCATTAAGCTTAAGGCTCAATAAATAACCCTTTATATTACTCAAAACATAAAATTACCACTTATAAAACAGTGATATTAGAATTCATCATAACCCCTGATATGATATTTCGTTACAACACATATCTAGGACTAGTAAAAACTTAAATAAAGAAAATGACATAAAGTAAAACTCGAAATTAAAAAGGTAAAATAATAATAAAATAAAATATTGGGGTTAGATGATCAACTTTTATTACTTCTAATTTAGATATCTCTCTTATTATAATATATAAACTTTGCATGACATTACCAACCGACCATATAGGCGGTATCCTGATTAAGTCAGATTTTAGATTAATTCCAACCGACCATAAAGGCGGTATCCCATTAAGTCAGGTTAAAATCAATTTAATTAAGTCCAACCGATCATAAAGGTGGTATCTCATTAAATCAGGTTTTAAAATAGTTTATATATTGTAATTAAGGGAAATTAATCTAAATATTAGTAATAAATGTTTTACCTTTCACCCCAGCAGAGGGGAGTTACCTCGTTATACTGGAAAGTAAAATAAAGAAAGATCTATTGCTTAAAAAAATTAAATACAAGAAAGTTATAAATAAATAAACAAGATACAATCTTCTTAGAATTCTTAAGGAAATCCCCAGAAGAGGTATGGATTTTCCTTCTGATTTCGGCCTCAATTTATGACAGGTGTACACAGCTTCCTGAGATGATGACATGTGGCATGCGTTTCTTCGGCAGCTGAATTATTGGCTCGGCGTCGCGACGCGCGAAGGCTTATCTGTCGCGACACTGACGTCATTACTTACGTCAATAAGGACACGTGTCGGCTGGTTGCATAATTGATCACTGACGTCATGATGAAGCGTGTCGACAGGCTGATTACGTCAGAGCGTCACGACGTAAAGGATGTGCGTGTCGCGACGCAGAATTTCCAATTATGTCATTTTTGTATGTTTTTCACTGTTTTGGCCCCGATTTGATTCCAGTGAGTCTTGAAACCTTATTAATCTATAAATTACACAAAACACATAAAAATATTCACAAAATTCAAGAAACTATACAAAATACTAAGTCAAAGGGGCGGTAAATATTGATATATTTACCGCTGATATATTTACCGCTTATCAACTATTAACAGCATAACCAATGAAAACATATTCATATGTCCTACTCGTAAGTTTAATCCTTTTAGGGTCAGTCATTCTGACATATGCAAGAAGCCACAATGTCTAAGGTAAGACAAGTTAGGTTTTCTATTTTTAACAAATTCATAATGTGAAACTTTATCTTTTGACTTAGGCACTCTATTCAAAACATAACACACAGTTAATAAAATTCCTCCCCACCAAACTGAGGCAGCACCAGAATTAAGTAAGATAGAAACTACAGCTTCAGCATAAGTTCTATTTTTCCTTTCGGCATTTCCGTTCATTTCAGGAGAATATGGTGCGGTTTTCTCATGAATAATACCTTGTAACTTATAGTATTCATTAAAAGGCGTAGAGTCATACTCAATGCCTCTATCACTTCGAAATCTTTTAATTTCCCTATTAAATTGATTTTCAATTTCTGAGTGAAATATTTTAAACATATCAAATGCTTCATTTTTATTTTTCATTAGATAAACGTAAGCATAGTTTGAACAATCATCGATAAATGTGATAAAGTATCGTCTTCCACCTCTAGTAAATTTTCCACCAAACTCGTAAATATCTGAATGTATTAAGTCTAATGACTCAGATTCTCTAATTACAGATTTATGTGGCGCTTTAGTGATTTTTGCTTGACTACAGAATTCACATTTTTCAAAATCATTCAGAGATAATTCAGTAATAAATCCTAAGTTACTCATGTTCTTAATAATTCGTTTATTAATATGACAAAGTCGATCATGCCAAACATTAAAGGAACACAACATGTACGCAAAAGAATCAATTTTATTAATATCAATATTGAGTTTGAACATTCCATCAGTAGCATAACCCTTTCCCATAAAAATATTATTTTTGGTGAGAGTATACAAATCAGCCCTAATAGTTTGTATAAACCCAGCCTTATTTAGGAGATAGCCTAAAACCAAGTTCTTCCTTATCTCAGGAGTGTGCAGCACATCCTTGAGAATAATGGTCTTTCCATAGGTGAACTTCAGTTCCACGTCACCAGTCTCAACAACCATAGTGGTGTGGGAGTCACCCAACAACACTTTCTTATCTGCAGCTTCGGCATAGGACTTGAACACAGCATAATCATAGCAGACATGGCGAGAAATGCCAGTGTCAACCCACAAACCCTCGGATCCACCAACAATGTTGATATCAGAGATCATAGCAACAAGTTGGTCTTCAGTAAGGTTTGCTTGTGGAGCAGAATGCTTATTCCAGCAGTTCCGAGCAAGATGCCTTAGTTTGCCACAGTTGTAGCATTTGAATTGGCCATTTTCATTTCTTGAGGGAGGTTGTTGCTTGTTCTGGTTTGAGTTTTGTTGTTGGGATTTTGGTGATTATGGTTTTTGTTGTTCTTAGGGGGATACTTTTTCTTCATATTTTTACTATTAGGTTTCAGGACTACAGAGGCAGGTTTTTTATTGTTTGACACAACTAGGATCTCTTCTTTTTGATCCTGTTTGCGGGCTTCCTATTCTATGCGAAGGTGGGTTATAAGACTTTCTAGGGAAAATTCCTTAGTTTTATGCCTAAGGGTACCTTTAAAGTCTTTCTAGGAATGAGGTAGTTTGTCAATTATGGCAGCTACTTGGAATTGTTCATCTAGAGACATACCCTCAAATATAATCTCATGGGCTATATTTTGTAGTTTATGGGATTGGGTTTCTACGGATTTATCATCTACCGTTTGATACCTAAGGTAACGGCTAACAGTATATTTTTTAGAACCAGTCTCTTCAGTATCATATTTATTCTGAAGGGCATCCCAAATATATTTAGCAGTTTTCCTAGAACTATATATATCATATGATTCTTCAGAAAAGCCATTCAATATATAGTTTTTGCATATAAAATCATTCTCTTCCCAATTTTCATGCTCCCTAATTTGGACTACGGTAGGGTCATCAGGCAATTCGGTTTTCTCAGTCACACAGTAGTTTGCTAACTTTTTAACAGTGAGGAAAAATAATATTTTTAATCTCCAACGCTTAAAATGAAATCCTTGAAATCGAAACGGTTTGTTCAAACCAACAGCAGCAGAATCAAAGGCAATAGTGTTCATGGCAACAGTAGCAGAAACAAACATGGTAGATATTGAACGTCTTAAAATTGTAGAAACAGATTACAAGTCAGAATAATATTATCGTTCACCAGGAAAAATAAAATGGGGCTGTTTTGAGTCGCAGACTAGGTCGCTCTCTTTAAGACGTTTCGCGGCTCTGCCCAAAAATTTGTGCTAGCAGTATACGCCCCGACGTCCCCAAGATAAAACAGCCTAGATAAACATTGTCTCAATCGGTTAGCACTGAAATTCGATTGGAATACTCATACCCAACACAAAACTATTGCTCGGAATCTTCGCCTCTCGGCCCTATCAAAATGAATTCATTTTTTCAAGTTACTCACCCCAAGAAAAATGAAGAAATTGCTCTCGGTTCTCTGAAATTTGTTCTCGGCTATGTCAGTTGATTTTGTTTTTTTTTTTTCTCGTCTTAAAGCAAAGCACTCAAAAAATAAGAAATATATGCACAACAATGCACTTCAAAAACCAAAAGTATATGCACTGCAAAGCATTTCAAAGAACCAAAGGTATATGCCCACTGTTTGTTTTTTATATATAAAATAAAAAAGAAAGCCTCCTTATATAGGAGAAATAGATATGAACATTGAAGTATTTATTTGCTGATAAAAAAATTTTGAACGTTAAGGAAAATAAATTTTTTAAACATTAAAAGTTTTAAAGCAGAAGAAAAAGTTAGAGTAATAAACATAATTGTAATAGCAACTACACACGTTTTAAACACATATAATATAGAGTCTTCTTTTTCTCTTTCTGGGCTTTAGAGAGAGAAAGTAGAAGTAGATTGGGTTCTTCATTGAACATAGATCTCAGTCTTCATGACTGAAGAGGTCTTATCCATATTAAAGATTATAGTTTGGTAGTCATTTATCAGAGTGTGGAGTTATTTCGAGGATGGATACTGAAGAACTAGTGAAATTATGTGGGTCTTTGAATATCCAAGGAGAAGAGAATGCTACTTTCATCTTAGAGGAGGAGCTGTTATCTAAAGGGAAAAAGTTTCTAAGGCAGTCGCTGGTGGGAAAGGTACTGTCCACAAAGGGGGTTAATAGAGATGCATTCAAAATGGGGAAGCAACATTTTCATTTTTGATTTCTCTTCTGAGGTCGATAGGAGAAGGGTCCTAGCTTCGGAACCATGGCACTTTGATAACTCTCTCTTGGTCTTGTCTGAAGTGGTGGGGGTTGGTGAGGTATCAAGGCAGAGTTTCACCCACACTTCTTTTTGGGTCCAGATCCACAATATCTCAGTCATGTGTATGCATTTAGATGCAATTACTAGGTTGGGAAACGAAATTGGTAAGGTAAAGGAAGTGGATGGCAACGACTTAGGAGCATGCTTTGGTAAGTTTGCAAGAGTGAGAGTATCAATTAATATCGAACAACCCCTGAAAAAAGGCTTACTGGTGAAAACATGGGTGAATGATCCTGGTGTTATGCTTCCAATCTTATACGAAAAGCTTCCTGATTTCTATTACAAATGTGTTAGAATTGGTCACCCTTTCCGTGAGTGTCCAGAAATGGGGAGTAATGAAAATAGGAACACGAGTGAATTTGGCAGCCTGCCTTTCGGCCCATGGATGAAAACAATATTTTTTGCAGATAGAGTGAGGGGTCAGAGATATGGTGGAAAAAGAATAGTCATTCCTATATAGGGGATAGACAAAAGGAAAGCCCAAAAGGGGGGTATGGTGGCCACGACGAAAATGGCTCAGATGGGTTATGGCGAAATAAAGACAAACCAGAGGTCGAGGTGAGAGGGATGAAGATATGGGAAGACTACGCAAGTAGGGATACTTTAGAACTTTCCCCGGCTTGCAACACTGACAAGGTTCTGAACACTCTGCAAAAAGGAATGCATCACGACTGAGATACAGGAAAAGAGGTTGTGACAGCTAGCAATAAACCTAGGGGAGTTGTGGAGGGAAAGTTGAAAACGAGTGTGGACCTGTCTTTGATTTTTGGGGATAAGGAAGATAAAAGTTGTGGTGGGGATAAGAAGCCCACAGAAACAAGAAATAAGGCTTGTGATTTTGTTGGGCCCAAGCTGGGCCAGCCTATCAAAGCCACAAAGAAATGGAAGTAAAAGGCTAGGAAGTGTGAAGGGGCTAAAAAGAATGTACCCAAAATCGGTATTAAAAGAGGTGTCTGTGAACTTGGTACGAAATGTCATCCTGGAAAGAGATTATGCGTGAAGAAAGGTACAGAAGAATTGGTGGAAGATCATTTTCTCTCTTATGATCGAATTCCATTACAAGAAGTAAGCTGCAATACATCATCCATCTCTGGAAAAGATGGTGGTGATTATGAAATCATGGAAACGGCGGTGGCTGTGGAGCAATACCACCACGAATTATGAAGATATTAAGCTGGAATGTCTGAGGTTTGGGGAATCCTCGGATATTCAGAAATCTATAGAAAATTCTCCAGCAAAATAGGCATGAGATACTATTCGTTAGTGAGACCAAAATGCAGGCCAAACTTTTGGTAGGGGTGTGTAGGAAGTTGAATTTTGATTTTTGTTTTTCGGTTGATAGAGTGGGACTTAGTGGGGGACTGGCTCTATTTTTGAGGAAGGACTGCGACTTGGGCATTAAATCTTGTAGTAGCCACCATATTGATGCCATAATCAGTGATGAGAAAGGAAGTCAATGGCGAATAACAGGAATGTATGGACACCCGGAGCTAAATCAAAAACATCATACGTGGGAGTTGATCAAGAGACTATGGCCACTTTTTGACATCCCGTGGGTGTGCTTTGGAGATTTCAATGAAATTCTGGAGCCGTCGGAGAAGAAGGGGGGGCGGTCGAAGGATGTAAGTTGCATGGCAGATTTCAAGGAGGCATTAAAGGATTGTGAGCTAAGTGATTTGGGCTTTAAGGGTCTTCCGTTGACCTGGTCAAATAGAAGAGGTGGGGATATGCACATTGAAGAAAGATTGGACCGATTTCTGGCAAATAGCAGATGGTGGAGTCTGAACCACAGATGGGAAGTGAGACACTTGGACAACTGGACCTCAGATCACTGTCCTGTTAGTCTGGAGATTATAATGAAGGAAACGCAAGGTAACAATTATAGTTGGGGTAAAAGAAGATTTTTTTATGAGGAATCATGAAGCAAGTATGATAGGTGTAAAGAAATTATGGAGGATTGCTGACTTTGGGAGAGAAGTGGATTAGTTGGGAGTCCATCACAACGATTTAGATAAAAATCTGAGAAATCGAGGAGGATGCTGAGGAAATGGAGTAACAAAGAATTCAAAGGGAGGAATGAAGAATTTGAGAATCTTAGGGGTGAGCTGCACTAAATACTGGAAGATGGGCTGCAATATTCAGATTTTGAAAAAATAAAAGCTACTAAGAATATGATAGATACGATTCTGAAGGAGGAGGAATCTTTCTGGAGGATGAGAGCGAGAATCGAATGGCTGAAAGATGGGGATCGAAACACAAAGTTCTTTCACGCGAGCGCATCAGAAAAGAAAATAAGAAATGCTATCAAGGGGATTATGAATAGGAATGGAATGTGGGTTGAAGATGAGCAGGGGATAGGAAGCGTGGCATGTGATTATTTTGAAGACTTATTTACAACTTCTAATCCGTATGAGGACAGTATTGAGGCTGCAATGAGTGGATTATGTAGGAAAATTCAGGGTACAGAGGTAGAAGCTCTAGATGAACCTTTCTCAGAGGAAAAGGTTATGAAAGCTCTACATCAGATGGATCCTAATAAAGCCCCATGCCCCGATGGCCTCCCAACAGCCTTCTTTATACGTCATTGGACAGCTGTAAAAGATCAGTTTCTTTCCACCTGTCTTCACATTCTTAATAACAAAGGTGAAATTGCTATACTAAATGAGACACACATTGTTCTAATTCCTAAGAATGGGAGTTCGAATGAGATGAAAGATTTTAGTCCAATTAGTTTATGTAATGTGATTTATAGGACTGTGGCTAAAGCTGTTGCTAATAGATTGAAAACTGTTTTGGACGACATCATATCCTTGAACCAAAGTGCTTTTGTACCCGGTAGGCTTATATCGGACAATGTTATTGTAGGCTATGAGTTCCTGCATAAGGTGAGGAATATGAAAGGGATGGGAGATGGTTTCGTTGCCCTCAAAATGGATATGAGCAAAGCATATGATATGGTTGAATGGAGATTTATAAGGAGAACAATGGAAAAAATGGGCTTTTCTGAGAAATTGATTGAGCTTATTATGAGATGCATTAGCCCCCCCTCATTTTCAGTGATAGTAAATGGTCAAGCTAGAGGATGTTTTAAGCCCTCCAGGGGATTAAGGCAATGATGCCCATTGTCACCATACCTGTTCATTATGTGTGGGGAATTTTTCTCCTCGTTACTCAACGAAGCTGTGTGGTGTAAGCAAATCAAATGGATTCAGTTTGGAAAGGACATTGAGATATCTCATCTTTTCTTTGCAGATGATAGTTTGATTTTTACAAGGGCCAAAGTGGAGGAGGCAATCAAAGTTAAGAGGATATTTGACTGCTATGCAAAAGCATCGGGTCAGTTATTCAACTTTGAGAAGTCATCAATTTTCTTTAGCTCCAATACGAAACAGCAAGTGGCCGAAGTTATAAGAAATACATCCAGCTTAAACCGTGTATCTATCCATGAGAGGTATTTGGGACTACCTTCTATGGTAGGTAGAAATAAGATAAGTTATTTTAATGAGATTAAGCTCAAGGTTATGAACACAGTAAAAAGGTGGAAGGGAAACCTGTTTTCGAGTGGGGGAAAGGAAGTATTGGTAAAAGCAGTGGCCCAAGCCATTCCTACGTATACGATGAGTGTTTTTAGGATCCCTATCGGTCAATGTGAGGACATCCAGAAAGTTTTGAACAAGTTTTGGTGGGGTTCTAATGGTGACAAGAAAATGGATTCATTGGGCTAATTGGAGCAGACTGTGCATTTCAAAGAAGAATGGTGGCATGGGTTTTAGAGACCCGGTTTGTTTCAACCAAGCTCTACTAGCTAAGCAAGGATAGAGAATCATCAATAGGCCACAAGAACTGGTATCAAGAATCCTACAGGATAGATACTTCAAGAAGAATGTTTTCATGGAGGCAAATGTTGGAAGTAACCCCTCGTTCATTTGGAGAAGCTTGCTCTGGGGGAGAGAACTTATCCAGAGAGGGTCACGGTGGAGAATTGGATGTGGGAAAAATGTCTTCATTGCCAAGGATCATTGGATGCCTAGACCTCAATCCTTCAGACCTATTATTGTAAATGACGAATTTAAAGCTGCCAAGGTTAACATACTTATTGATGTGGGTAACCAATGGAAGGAAGACCTGGTTAGGCAAATTTTTATAAGGGCTGATGCGGATGAGATCCTGAATATCCCTCTTCCCTATCACGCTGAAGCAGACAAGTTGATTTGGCATTATGATAATAAAGGAAAATTCTCGGTTAGAAGTTGCTATCATATGGCTTTCAAGGATAGGAAGACTGAAGAAGCAGGTTGCTCGGGTGGAAATGGTAATTGGTGGGGTCTAGTCTGGGGATTATTCCTTCCTCCAAAGGTAAAATTTTTTTTATGGAGAGCTTTGTCTGATATGTTACCCACTGCTTCTGTCCTCCATAAGAAAAAGATCATTGATTCCCCAGGATTCCAGAGATGCGGCATGGGTGTTGAGGACATTTTCCATGCTCTGGTAAGCTGTAACACTAACAAACATGTTTGGAAAAGAATAGAATGGGGCTTAGGTAGGGAATGGCACACGTATGAGGACTTATGGAGTTTCTTAGGTTGCGGAAAGTCAAACTTAACTAAGGATGAGTTGAAGAAGATGGGAATGCTATTGTGGTCAGTGTGGACTGCTAGAAATCTATTTATCTTTGAAAGAAATGTTGAATCGCAGTGGAGTATTATGAATAGGGCTGAGAACTTGATTGAATCCTTTAGAAGGGTGCGGCAGAAATTGGCCTGTGAGGATAAAAATCAAGCTGATACGCAGGAATGGAAGGTGCCTCCGGTTGGTTGGTACAAAGTGAATATGTATGCAGCAACAAATAAAGATATGAGTCACGCGGGTTTGGGGGCTATTGTCCATAATGACAAAGGGGATGCGATTGCTGCTGTGGCCGAACCTACTAGATTCAGGGGTAATGTGGAGCTTATTGAGGCAGAGGAAATGTTGATGGGATTAAAACTTGCAGATCAATTGAAGATGACGCCTCTTATTGTGGAAGCTGAAGCATAAAATGTTGTGTTCCTTGCCAAGGGTCAAGATAGTAGTGAGAAGGAGATTAGCTTGCTAATTTCCGAGATACATCAAATGGCGAAAAAATTGGGAAATGCTTGTATTAGGTTCATTCCTAGGCATTGTAATTTGAAAGATCATGGATCAGCTAAATATGCTGTTAGAAATCCGAGTTATGGGGAGTGGATTGGATCCATCCCAGACTATGTTAACGATCTGTTTGTTTAATATATGTTCTGTTATTTTCAAAAAAAAAAACACACATATAATATAGGAAACTGTATCAGCCACACAACATTATTCCTTTAATTAAAAGCTATTATAATTAAAAATTTTGTAACTCCTTATTTAGAATTCATTCCTCATTTAAAATTTATATGTTACAACAAGAATGTATAGAGACATCAATTAAATAACGCAATAAAGCAATCACATATCAACACAAAGTATTTTGTTGACTAGTGGAAAACTTTTGACAGAGAGAAACCACTCCGAGTGTTGGCTACCACCCAAATTCACTAGTAAAGAAAAATTTTCAGTAATGGTATTGACTAAGGAAAATCCTTTGCTGACTCAACTATCCCGACTATAATAACTTGAAGTAACTCTTCAAGCCCGCACCAATCAGCCTTATCTAAAACTCTAATGTCTCTATAGTAAACTCTACAAAGCGAATTTTTCTTTAGTCGAAACTGGTAAGAGTCAAGAATAAAAGCTTCTGTATTTATGTTTCCAACACTTTTTTTTTGGAAATCGTTGGAAACCTCGCCGCCAAACCACCTCTTTCGGACTTAAACGGAGCAGGTAAAACATTGGGCTGTCTCTGGCTCTTATAAGAAACGCACTCCCTGGATTCGAACCCAAGACCTCAAGGTGAGATCTTGAACCCTACACCATCAAGCCACGCTCATTAGAGACTTATGTTTCCAACACCCCTCAAAGTGAATGAAGAAAACTATTTATAGTTTAGAGTATCCTTAAAATCAGACTTCATATTACGTGCATAAAACCTGGAATCACATTAGCATTCGAATGCATCTTCACACGTGCTTCACACTTGTAGACTGATGTTTTAGCGTTCGAATACTCATTCGCACGCACTTCACATGTGACCTCTTTAGAGTGGATATTTGAACATCCCGTTCGCACGTAGTTTGAACGAGACAACTTGAACCTGACATGCATTTTTCAACTAATAAATTCTAAAGGCTGTCCAAATACTATGAGATATTCAATATCTATTACAACTTAATTGGCCATAGTGTGTTGCGGAATTTGCTAAGACATGAATCAAACATTAAGCATACTTTCAGATTGATTTTCTAATAGGCTGCATCAGAGCATGGGGTTGGAAGTCAGGCCCAAACGTAAAAGTGGGCTTATTTTCAAATAGACATGGTTCCACAAATACTGCTGTCTGTTGGCCCCAATTGGTTTATAAATTTTGATTATTTATAACAATGACAATCTATACATTTTTAGTTTTGTTGACGGCTGATTTTGGTCTCAGGGCAATATGGGAATATTACTCCAGAGACAATCCTCCCTCAATAGTGAATTTGTTCGGTTAAGGGGGAACCAAAAGCAAATTTAGCAAAAGACAGATAAATACACCAATCAACAATGAGATTTAACGTGGTTCGGCGGATCAGATCCAACCTACGTCCACGGACACAAACTGAATAATACTCTTTATTACTGAGATATGCTTCTCTGATATCTCTTATGTTTTACAAGTTTGATCGTAATGACCTTGGTATTGATTTTGATGCCTCTTACGCACACTCTACCCTTCTATTTATAATAGTGAAGAAATCAGATTCCTCTTCCTATAAGGCTTCAGAAAGTAGGCAATCCTGAGCCAAATCTTCTTTTCCAAGTACAAACAAGGCTTCAGAAAGTGAAAAATGGAGATAGGTACAGAGATTCAATAGAAGTTGTTCTAACAACTGGAGTCGATTGTCCCTTTTTGGTAAAGGAAAAAAAGAAAGTAAAATGAATCCTTCTATTGAATATCGAAACTCCATAAATGATTAATGATAATCTATCTCAAAAATGACAATCAATCTTTATTTCTTTTTATGAAAAAGAAAAGAATTGTTATAATTAAATTTTAAGTTGAAGAAAGAATCGAATATTTATTGCTCAAATCTTTCACCCCATCTCCATAGTCTGATCAATATTTTCTTTTGACATTTGATTTTAAAGAACTCATTAATCGGACGAGAATAAAGATAAAGTCACATTCAACATGTCAATATCGATACGAGCAACAATGAATTTATAATAAAAAGAAAATTTGTCAACTTTAGAAATCGTGAGGGTTTAAGTTCCTCTATCCCCAACCCTAAAAATGCCCATTGGCTCTTCAAAAATTTCTCCTACCCTCTCATTTTTTTTATTAGTGGTTCAAAATTCGGCAAGTTTCTCATCTATCATACTCTTTTCCATTTCCAAAAGGATCTAGGCATAATTTTTTCTCTTATCACAAGTCGTATGGTATATATGCTATGCATAGAAATGAATGCCTTTGATTTGAACAAGGAATCCTCATTTGAATGATTCTCAATCAATATTATTGCTCATACTCAAACTTACAAAGTATTCTTTTTGAAGATTCAAGAAAAGAAATTCCTCTCCCTTTAATACATTTATTTTCTTTTTTTAATTGATGTAAACCCAAGTCATCTAGTAAGATGAGGATGATGTGTCGGAAATGGTGGGGATAGCATAGCTGGTAGAGCAGAGGACTGAAAATCCTCATGTCACCAGTTCAAATCTGGTTCCCAACATATGATTAATATCTATGAGTATCTATCACTATAAATTAAGTGATATGGCTCGCCATGCATATTCATTAATAATATAGATCATGATACATACATATTTATCCATTGACCGGCGTAAACACACGCGTATAACGCAAGCGCACGTATCATTCAAGTAGTATAAAAATATCGATCCCATGAGGACTTAATATCTAATCTATTAATTTTATGAGGTCAAATGATTACTAGTATCTAACAGGTTGTTTGATTGATTTGAAATGGTGACGATTCTAAATTTAAAGACAAGTAAATAAAATTGTTTGAAAGTAAGTTTTAAGAAAATTCATTATTAAAAACTATCTAGGGTTGTGATTTCTTTGCAATATCATTTTAAAGATGAAGTGGTTATCTTATAGTTGGGTAAAATATTGATTTATTAACCTGGAACACTAAATTATGTAAAAGCCTCTTCCGATGGTCAACTACAAATATCCAGTATAACCCAATTGAACCATATGTCTATGTCAACCAAATTACCTGGATTCATTAAGATTAAGTTCCAATTATGGCTACCCCCGCCCGAAAGGTATATTCCTATCCTGTAAGGAAATCTATTAAAGGGTTATCTATCCTCAAGGAAGATCGAGGGCTATTGAGTCTAAGGTCTTAAACTTAAAATCCCTATGTCTAGTTCATTTTAAGTTTACCAGTTCAATTTTATTAATGGCCAGTTAATAAAAAGCATTAAGATTAAGACTCAATAAATAAACCTTTATATTACCCAAACTATAATTTAACCCCTTATAAACCGGTGATATTGGATTTCATCACAACCCCAGATAACTGGCTTAGTTACGACACATATTTACAAGTAGTAAAAAATAAAAGACATAAAGTAAAATACTAAAAATTAAATACTGAAAAGTAAATTGTTGAAAAGTAAATAAAGTAAAAGTAAAAGTAAAAAGTAAAAAAAATAAAAATAAATTACTGAAATTAAATTGCTGAAAAGTAAATTGCTGAAATTAAATAAAGTAAAAGTACAATAAAAGAAAATGTTGGGGTTAGAGGATCAACTTTTATTACTACTATTTTAGATATCTCCCTTAATATAATATATTAACTTTGCATGATAATTACCAACCAGCCATATAGGCGGTATCCTGATTAAGTCAAATTAATAATTAATTACCAACCGACAAACCAGGCGGTATCCATACTTAGTCAGGTTAAAACCAATTTATAATTAATTTCCAACCGGCCAATATAGCGGTATCCTCATTAAGTCAGGTTTTAAATAGTTTATATTTTATATTTAAGGGAGATTAATCTAGATAGCAATAATAAAAGCTTTACCTTTTACCCCAGCAAGGGGGAGTTACCTCCTCATTGCTTGAAAAATAAAAACTGCAAAAGTAAAGAAAGAAAATGTTTGTGCGTAAAAGTAAATTGCGAAAAGTAAAAACTGAAAAGTAAAGAAAAGAAAGTGCGAAAGCGAAAATTAATTACTGAAAACTGAAAATAAACAAACTAGATACAATCTTCTTATTTATTCTTAAGGAATTTCAAAGAAGAAAATATGAATTTTACAAATGAAATGGCTTGGTATTTATAGGCAAAATTTTGCCTATATCAAATCATCCATCAAATTCTCCACCAAATCCATTATTAATTTCTCCACTAATTACTCCACCAAATTCATAATTGCTCCACTAATTGCTTATCTTGTTTGGTGTTGATTTGATAATTTTTATTAATTATTTATTAATTTATATTTTGCTTTGAAAATGATTGATAATGACTTTAATAATTACACATCACACACTTCTGTATGATTCATCAATTTCGGTTATGAAATATTCAGAATTAGAAACTATTTTCTCTTTCAAAGTTGTAGATCTTTGAGTCTTCTTTAATCTGGCACTTGAATCAGCTCAATCCGATATCTGAGCAAAAAGTTATGCCCAAAATACGAAAGATACGCAAAACTGGAATTCCCAAAACTGCACTTCGTCAAAACGCCCTTTCAAGTTTCCAATCTCCAAAATTAATATATCAAGTCCAATAATTTCCCTTATTTGACCCATATTTCATCCTAAATGATTTCATTGAGACCCGATATTATTTTATCTGCAAAATAAACTAAAACACATCAAAACGTTCATCAAACCCGAGAAACTAAACAAAATATTAAGTTAAAGGGGCAGTAAATATTGATATATTTTCCGCTCATCATCCATCTAGCTGGATGTTTAGGAATAATCTTTTTCGTCTTTCTTTTTCCCCTATGTGTCTAGAGCCTGTTAAAGTGGTGTGTGCGATACAAAATTCATGATGAGTAACTCTTTTTTTAGTTCATCTTATTGGCTTGACTTATCTGAAATAAGCATCTTTCAATTTTGAGAATCTTAAAAAATTACTAATTTCCATTGTATTGCCTTTTTCTTCTCTTTAATTTATTTATCTCATTCACAATAATAATACGAATGAGACTTCAATTCCTCCGTTTGATCTAGAAATGAACGCACAAATATTTCTTGGATATTTTGTCAAATGAAGATTAATTTCTTAGAATTCAAAATGCATCTTATATTTCATAAAAATTGGGGGCAATATAATCCTTATGTAAAGGCCATCATATCCAACTTTCCAAAAATAATATACATTTCAGTCATGGATGATTATCATAAAGTGTAACGACCGTCAGTTTAGTTACTATTACGTTATAATATTGTGGTATCGTTGGACAAAGATAATATAAAATAAATTATGTTGGGGACTCAAATATGCTTGTAGAACGACTTTGGGGACAATCGGTCAATTTCTCGAAGTCCCGGGACGAGACTGTATCGTGTTTCCTTTCGACAGCCCGTGGTATTTAGGGCATAACTTTTTCGTATGAACTTCGATTTTTATGAACTTTATATCATCGGAACTCTGAGACTGAGACCTACAACTTCCACGTTGAACATTTTCCCAAAATCAGATCGGAAGTGGGTCAAAAATACAAGAAAAAAATCTGGATGAATAGTAATTTCGGGCTTAAAAGGAGAAATCTCAAACTTTCTACCTTTTTCTGCACACTTGCATAACTTACAAAATATCTAAGGCACCCCCCACTCTATAAATCAAGTACTATTCACAAATCATAAATTTGTGAAGCAAAAAGAAAGGCAGTAACGTGAGATGGAGAAGAAGAAAAGAAAGAAGAAAGAAAAGAAAGAAAAGAGGAAGAAGAAAGAAAGAAAAGAAAAAGGAAAGAAAGAGAGAAAGAAGGAGGATGAAGCCAAGTGAATCATGGCAACCATTGGAGGCTTGGAGGGTGAAGGAATCAAGCATGGAAGAGGTAAGAAACCCAAAACCCAAATTATAAATAACTTGCAATTTGACTGTTATAAGATTTTGGTGAGTTGGTGACTTGAAATTATGGAGTCTGGGTAGTTTTGTGTTGATAAAATGGGTGTTTGGATAGTTTTTGAGTTGTTATTCAAGTTGATTAATTTTGTAAGAATGTGGGAATTTGATGATGTTTAAGTGTTGGAAATGTGTTATAATGATGTATTAGATGATATATTTGCTTGGATATGTGTTATAGGAGTAGAATTTGATTTGGATTATATGGATTTTGGTTTTGGGGACTGATCATCGAAGGGGCAGAATCTGCCCAGAATAGCAGCGACGCGTGGCGATGCGCCGAACAGAAGACAAATTTATTTTAAGGAGACGAACGCGTAACCAAGAGTCTGGGTGTCGTTTATACAAATTCATTGGAGGATAAAAAGGTTCTAATATGGAATCCGATTAGATTAAGGAATTTTATTTGATTATGAATCGTATTTTATAACTATTGATTCTAATTAAATTTTGATCATAGGATATCCACAGGAACCGCATACTTATTCGACCTTGGATCCAGTGCCAGCCAGATTCGAACACTGTGAGTTGACATTTTTCCTTTAAACTGACTTTTATTTCGTTATCATTGTTTCAGACTTATATTTTCACGCTTTAGGCGTTAGAAGAATTTATTTACAGCTATTTTATACAAAGTTATATTTGAGAAAGAAACTGTTTTCCAGAAAATATTTTGTTCAGTTTTGAAATTCAAAGTATGAGTTTCTATATTTTTCGGGGCATGAGGTAAAAACTCACCCCAGTATGTAACATTAGATACAGTTGGAATTGACGGATACAGAGGACATGTGCACATGTAGAGGACTAGGGGGACGACGATACGTAACGCCCCTAGATCTAGTTTCAGAGCCAGGATGGCGGCATAGGTTCATGTACCTGGACTCTAGTTTAGAGCTTGGGTGCTAGCATAGATCCGCACCCCCAGTTGTAGTTTGTGGCTTGGGGGACGGCGATACGTAACGCCCCAAAGTCATGGATTTGCACTGCTGGCTACAGTTAGGCATATGGGGGGATGGCGATACGTAACGCCCTCATACGTCAAGTTTTTCAGACATAGATACAGATTTCAGACATAGATTTCAGATACAGTTTTCAAAGAGCTTTTAGAAAAGAAAGTTTTCCTGAAACAAAAGTTTTTATAAGAGATTTTAATAAAGAAGTTCATAGTTTTAAAAACAGAAATCAGTTCTCTTAAAAAGTTATTTTATGAGTTTTCGTATTCAGAACCAAAAGTTTTTATAATAGTTTTTCATTTTTCGTCCACTCACTTAGATCGAATAATGATCTAACCCCCACTCCAATCTTTATGTTTTGCATGATTCTCGGAGGACGAGCTCGAGAGGATGGATACTGATGCAGTCACTGGGTATGTAGTCCACCAGTTTGAGTCAGAGTTTGAGTAAAAGTCTAGTAATAGTCAAGTACGAGTCATAGTCAAATATGAGTCTTATACAAGTTTTGTTGTGTGTAGTCATTGTAAAATCAAACGTTATCAAGTATAATAAATAACGTTGAGTTTGTTTTCAGTATTTTCAAGTTGGGCTACGGTCCCATACAAAGTATAGTCAAATCAAAGTAAGTATATTAGTATCAGTTATAGGTAGTTAGTCAGAGGCTATGAGGTTAGTACTGTTATCCTATGCCGGTAACATCTCCCAGATCGGGGATGTTACAAAGATGGTATCAGAGCATGGTCTATGGAGTCAGTGACTACAGTGGGCAGAGTGTTGGGGTCTTGTATACACAGTATGTCCGGGATACCCGTATATGAGGCACTACCTCTCCAGTATTCGATCATCGAGTACGTCCTCAAAGCTCCATAGACAGGTTGGTAAGTCTTCTTAGATCATTTAAATAGTATCCCCCGTAGGAATAATTTCACTCTAGATACCAGATAAGAAATCTTCTTGAAGTTATACCGATCTAGTTCTAGAAAAATAAACAAGCTATGGAAACAGACAGTAGGATTTTAAGAAAAGTTAACATGGAAGTGAGAAAGGAAAATTATAAGAAAGTACAAAAGGGTGCATAAGAGTATAAGTAGCCAGAAATAAAGAATAGTAAGGAGATGGAATAAGACAGAGAAATTTTGAGGATATCTACCCAGGAATATGCAAGAGAGTAGAAAAGCTCGAATAAGTAATAGATTGCTTAGAAGTAAGATCCCTTCCCTCCTCAGAACACTCCTTCAAGCCGAATCAGTAGTCTTCAAGTACTTCCTATAGATAGTAAAAACCCATGAGTACCCATTTAGGAAAATATGAAGAAAAAGAAAATTTAGGAAGTGCAATAACATACAGAAGGTAGATATCTATGTAATTGAAAGTAAATAGAGATAGAGAAATAGAAATAGATAAGAAATGCCGGATTCTATAGTAATAAGAATCAGAGACATGGAGTTAGGTAATAAAGGATAATACCAGAACTAGCAGTAAAGATAAGCGTAGTAAGACTATACCAGAATAAAAGCCGAGTAGATCTAAGAAAATGTTCTTTCCCTAGAGTGAGATACTTTTGTTTTTCCTCAGAAGAATTCCTCTGAGTTGATCCAATATTTTTCTGAGCCATCCCGTGTAGGTAGCAAGTTCCCCCGAGTATCAAGGACCGTTATAAGATAGAAGAAGTAAGAAAGTCAAGGACGATCATGGAACCTTTTAATGGATACGGAATGCCATAGAAAAAGAGAGAGACTTTAGATCTTCTGAACTCAGACTTGTAGGCAAAAAAAATGAGTGGCGACTGAAACAACAGTTAGTTTCCCCTAGCCAAGAGATCCAATAGATAGGCCTTCGACCTACCCAGATCTTCACTCCTTCGTGATGCTAGTTAAGGAAGCTATCCTGATAGAGTCTATCTCATACCCATCCTACATGAGCAATAGACTCCATTAGGACATAAAGTACTAGAATAAGGATGAAGAAGCTCCCCGAGCCATAAATAAAAAGACCAATGAGATGTAAGCAGTTCCTGTCAGCATGATTATAGGCAACCGTAAGAGAACCCAATGAGAGTCCACTTCGAGAAATAAAAGGACCTTGAGAGGCAGACCACCTAGAAGAATGATCAAGGAAGTTTCGAGGATATAAAGAAGAAAACCCAGGGTAGCGTAAAGATTAAGGTAAGTCAGAGTGAGGCTTGTTAGACCTGTAGAAGTTTACAAAAGATCAAATGTCGTAGAGTCCACAGATAAGCCGAGTCAGTAAGAGATCCGTAGAAGAATATAAGAATAGACTTATGAAGATGAAGATACTTAAGAAGTGATAAGAGTACTAATATGGACAATAGAATAAAGTGATCAAATCAAGGGTTATAACAAGGAATATGAAGTTTAGATCTAAGAAACAAATAGAGGAACGACCCACCATTAGTCTTAGAAGCAGAAAGTATAGTAATGGAATAGGACATGCAAATGGTATGAGAAATGCGAGGAGTAACAAGGAACCTTCAAGAAGGTAGAGGTATTAGAAGTACAAAAGATAATGGGAACAATTCGTAGGAACATAGTGAACGACTTATAAAGATACTCATGGTGATAAGAATAAGGACTTTATGTAGAGAGTAGTGTATGGATCAAAGATTTAATAGAAGATACTTTTAGTAATCGAAGTAAATAAAGCTTTTAAGAGAGTTAAAGAGTAAGGAGTTGAGGAACTAAGATAAGAAAGAAACCTTCGTAGCAGAATGAGCCCCCTAGGAAAGATAGCAAAGAGATTATAGTAGTACTCAGAGAAAGAACGTAGTAACTACAGAGTGTTAAGCAACAGAAAGGGTAAAAAGACAGTATAAGGAACTTGTTAGAGAGTATGCTTCTTGAAGGACTTCTATACAATGCGAAGTTATTGATTGATGAATAGGATCAGGAGTAAAGTTAGAGAAGGTAAGTTGGAAAAGTTTTAGCAGTGGTACTCAGTGTAGAAAAGGAACACTAGACAAATATACACGAGTGTCTTAGGCAAAAATTATGTGTCATCGAAACACCATAACAAAAGGACCTCAAGACTAGTTCCTACCCTCCCAACCCTTGATCGACGGCAGTATCAAGATGGACCTGAAGCGTAACCTTGAGATACTCCAAAAGCAAGTATAAGTGTAGTGATAGATGATCGAAACTTACGACTCTTAAAAACAGCATCAAATCAGAATAAAAAGAAAGGAAGAAATAGTCTAAGTTAGAGATTTAAAGCAAAGATATTAGATAAGGTGGTAAAGAGAAAAAGTACTAGTTGAGTATACGATAAGAATGTATAGGATAACGTTAGGAATAACCAAGGACATATGAGATCAAATATCCTTCGAGTAAAGAAACAGAGATATGACCCACAATAGATTTAGTTATAGAACGAAGTTGAAGAGTAAATAAAAAAGATGAGCTAATACAAGCATTGAAAGTGAAATTGTCAAGGCGCAACAACAAATAAGAGAGGAAATACTAAGTAAGTATTGACAGAAATGTTGTATGATATAGAACTAAGAAATAAGTCTACCATAGTGTGAAAATCAACAGAGAGAAGATATTCTACAATGTAACTGAGTATAGTAGATGAGTGGATATAAAAGAATAAGTAAGGAAAGATCAAGGAGTTGAGACCTACAGATGAAGACCAAGAAAGTTCTTAGTAGATAGTAGAATGAAGTTAAAGACAAAAAAAGTACTAAGAAAAATTTTAGAGAATAAAACTGTTAAGGTGCAATGACGATAGGAAAGGTTACTTAATAAGTAAAAGGTAACGGTAAGTAATAACAAGGAAAATTTTTGATTGAATAATCATATAAGGTACCCAGTGTTGGGTTTCTAGATTAGTCCCAAGATCAATTCAAGCATATAAATCATATGTGTGAATACTCAAAGAGGTATGGCGGAATAATACTTACATTGATCGGCTTTTGCGATGCGAGGAACAACAAAAACTTCAAACTTTCCTTCCATGGTGCTCTCGGTTTTGGACTGGTTTTGTGCTCCTCCATTTTCGGTCATGTCCTCCATTTTCGCTCCAAGCTCCAAGCTTTGCAAATGGTGATTCCATGCCCATGGGTGGGTTTCCCTAACACCTTTGGATGACTCCTAATGTGTGCTAGCACCTTGGAATTTTGCCACAAAATTCCCTTATTTGTTCCTTGTTGCTCTCGGCTTTGGCAAGCCAAAAGAGAAAGGAATTGGCCCTTGGCCGAGAGATAGAGAGGAGAGAAGGAGAGAATGTGTTGTCTTAGTTGGTTTTGTGTATCTAATACACTTAATTGATTTTCCAAAATCAATAATAAACATATACCAAATTTGAATTTCCAAAGTCAAAAAAGGTACAAGTAATAAAGCCATTTAACCACTACCATCAATCACTTAAAAGTGACTAGTTGTCACATCACTAAAAGTGACTAGACAACACATCAATCAAAGTGACTAATGATTTGACGCTTGATGTGACTTGTGGGCCGCACTTGAATTCGAAAAGCGAGTGGGCCCGCAAACACTCCCGGGCTCGGGTTCGCTAATTCCAAATTAACGAATTTTCCGTTGCGACGTAATTAAATAAAATTTAATTAAATTATTGTGCCTAGCAAAATTACTATTCACATCGCTAGCGAATTAATTCTAAATTAACTCGTTTGCCCGAATTAAAATCTAATTTTAATTCCGCGTCGAAATCCAATTTCGTATAATATATCGAATATATTATTTGATCGATTAATTCCAAATTAATCGTTCTCTCTCTTTAAATAATATTTTATCCCAAATAAAATATCTCCGTAATTAATCCCAGATTAATTTTCTCTCTCTTACAATTAATCACAGATTAATAAAATGCGAGTCATACGTCATCGGTGAATCTTTGGGAAGTGACCCATGAGATCCTCGGACATGTTGGCAGTAAATCCGGTTGTCGGACTATCCGAACACGTACGTATCTAGTACTACGTTTTTACCGCTTTACAAGACATGGTTGGCTTCTAGCAAAGCACCGTGCCTACCCAATTCTCCAGAAATATTCTTATAGGAATATGTGATCTATATCAGGCGTAGTATACGTAGTATTGCGTATTACGATCCAGCATCAGATGTCACGTGCGAGGCCTGGGGATGAAATTGTGTCTGCCCCGTACGAAGCACATATCGGATCTCTGGTAACTAGTCTCTATAATCGGATAATCATAACCTAGTCATATTATCCCGATGACTGCTGTACATAAGAGAACCAGTTCCGTATCCAACGTGATCATCATCTCCACTATGACTGGAGTGATACTTCCGTCTTGACATCACACCCAATACGCTACAATTCTCAATATACCCAGAAGAGGCGTACACAGAACCTGTTAAAGCCCTGGATGACCAAAACCAAAGTATATTGATTGTCACAAGTATTAGCTGTGCAAGTCTCAAGTTAAGACCAAATACACCTACCCTGATTCGGACTTCCATAGACACATAGTCATACTACCAAGGGAATTCTGAGGGGTCTATCCAGAGCGAAGCTGTTTCCGTACCATCGGTAAACACAACCTCCTATTACACTTGCTTGAGTATCCTATACCCAAATATATGAGAACTATGCCGTTATGCTCCCACAACGCGCAAAAGTGTAATACTAGTCTTTTACGCATTATCGATGTCCAATCTCGATAATACTCTGACTATGGATATTTAATGATTAAACCTTCGTGGATTGATACTGTCTCATATCATCTCAATCCGGAACTAATCATAAGGACCTTATATCATTTATACATCTTGGTAATCTAATTACAAATGATAAAAGAGCAATTTCCTCTGTCACATAGTTAATTTGTACAACAACACCATGATCTGTACAAATAGTGATGCTATGGGTCATAATTGTCCAACACCCAGCCCTAGCTTAAGATGACCAAACCACTACGGGTTTGGGATGGTTTAGCTGCGGGTATGGGTGGTTTGGTAAGTTCGTATCATAGTACAGAAACGAAGGGATAGGTTAGTTGGAAGCTGTTATTGTCATAAAGATGA
>SKCR01029421.1:0-92037 GCA_019454045.1 Zanthoxylum bungeanum | reverse complement strand
TCCCACTATTTTTTCGGCGAGCCTCTAACCCTTTGTTGAGTACTCGGGAAACCTTGTTTCCTAGTGGTCTATGATCCCATTAAATAACACAAAATCTTGACTTTGGCCAACAAATTGTATTATAATTAACTAGGTAGATCTCTAAGATCAATTGGATCCCATCCAATTCCTAGATCAATAGGTGGACATCCAAGTCCGAAACATATATCTTATATATGCCAATATATCCATATATTCCCTAACCTTTTTCCTCTGAATCAATTAAGCCTTGGCTTTGGCACAACAAACTTAATGACCCCAGTTAGGTGGAACCCATTGACTTTGGAAAGCTTCGTAATCGATGTCGATGTACAAGAAGTGATCTGACTTTGGCCAACAAATCACAACTTGGACAAGACACCGATATGGAACAAAGCCTTCATGATTCAAACACATCCGCGACAGATAAAGGTCTTGACTTTGGCCAACAAACCAGTGCCAATCTTGGATCTTGAGTAAGAATTACTCAATGAAAGGAAAAAAAAACGCTTAATTGGAGACCAATTAATTATATTGGTTAAGGTCTCATCATCATACTGTTGGATAATATGACCCATAGCGTCACTATTTGTATAGATCACGGTGTTGTTGTACAAATTAACTATGTGACAAGGAAATTGCACTCTCATCATTTGTGATTAGATCACCATAGATATATAAATGAAGAGAGGTCCCTATGATTAGTTCCTGGACTGAGAATGATATGAGACAGTATCAGTCCCCGAAGGATTAATCATTAATATCCCTAGCCGGAGTATTATCGAGACTGGACATCGATAATGCGGAATAGGCTAGTATTGCACTTGTGTGCGTTGTGAGGGCACAACGGCATAGTTCTCATATACATAAGTATTGGATACTTATGCAAGTGCGATAGGAGGTCGTGTTTCACCGATGGTACGGGAAACAGCTTCGCTCTGGATAGACCCCTCGGAATCCCATTGGTATTATGACTATGTGTCTATGGGAGGCCGAAATCAGGGTAGGTGTGTATGGTCTTAACCTGAGACTTACATCGCTAATACTTACGATAATCGATAGACTTTGGTATTGGTGTGGTACATGGCTTTACCGGTTCTACGTACACCACTTCTGGCTTTATCAGAGTCGTAGTGTATTGGGTGTGATGTCAAGACGGAAGTATCACTTCAGTCATAGTGGAGATGATGTCACGCAGGATACGATATTAGTGCTCTTAAGTGTTGCGCGGCCATCGGGATATTATGACAAGGTCATGTATATCCGATTATAGAGACTAGTTACCAGACATCCGACATGTGCTTCGTACGGGGCAGACACAAATCCAGCCCCAGGCCTAGCACGTGACTATCTGATACTGGCCGATATACACAATACTACGGTATACTACGCTTGATACATATCTATATATTCCTGTAAGAATATTTCTGTAGAACTGGGTAGGCATGGCGCTTTGCTAGAAGCCAACCTTGTCTTGTAAATCGGTATAAACGTAGTACGCGATACTTACGTGTTCGGATAGTCCGACGACCGTTTTACTGCCAACATATCCGGAGATCTCATGGGTCGGTTTTGAAGATTCACCGATGACGTATGACTCGCACTTTAATTAATCTGGGATTCATTCGATGAGAGAGAAAATTAATCTGGGATTAATTACGGAGATGTTTTATCTCGGATAAAATATCGTTAAAGAGAGAGAACGATTAATTTGGAATTAATCGATAAATTAATATATTCGATATATTAAAACGAAATTGGATTTCGACGCGGAATTGAAATTAGTTTTTAATTTGGGCGAACGAATCAATTTAGAATTAATTCGTTAGCGACGTGAATAGTGAATTCGCTAGGCGTAATCATTTAATTACGACGCAACGGAAAATTCGTTAATTTGGAATTAGCGAACCCGAGCCCGGGATTGTTTGCGAGCGCATTCGCATTTCGAATTCGAGTGCGGCACGCAAGTCAAATCAAGCGTCAAATCGCAAGTCACATCAATCGTCAAATCACATGTCACTTTGAGTGATGTGACATTTGAGTGATTGATGTGAGTTGATTTGTAGTGATTGACAAGCATTTAATGTTTGTTTTTGAAATTGGAAAAACGTAAATGGTTTATTATTTTTTTTTGGGAAAATATAAAGCCAATTACAATTTTTCTTTTTCATTAACTCATTCTCTCTCTTCCATTTACGGTTTTGGAAATTTTGGAGCCAAAACTTCTTCATCTTCTCTCTCGGTCTTGGACCGATTTCCCCTTCTATTTTTCTGGTTTGATCGATCAATGAATGAGAAACAAATGATCTTATTGCAAGATCTATGTGCTAGCACACTCATGGAGGAATACAAAGGTGTTAGGGAACCGAGTTCGTGAGCAAGGAATCACCTTGTGAAGCTTGGAGCTTGGAGCATCAATGGAGGACCACCCAAAGCTGAAAATGGAGCTGCAGTTCACTGCCATTGCCGAGCTTGGAGGGAGGTAGAAACATGAAGTGCGAATTTGGTCCATCTTCGTTGCATCTCTACCGATCCATGTGAGTTTTTCCTCACCTCATTTGGTTGTATTCAACTCGTTTTTATGCATGATTTATGATCCTTGGGACTTGATTGAAACTCAACAATGGTATCAAGAGCCATTTGTGCATAAAACGTTTTTAGGGTTCTTGAGCAAAATTTGGGGCTTTTTGATTTAAGCATGATTTTGACAAATTGTTTGTTTAAGAAAGTTTGTATATGAATAACTTAGAGTTATATGTAATCAATTTGAAGAAAAATTAATTGGATTGATTTTCCCCAATTTGCTTATTGTTGGCCAAAACTTTAATTTGGGTAAACTTGATTTTGAGCATGTTTACTGAAATTGGATGATTTAGAATGCTTAAATGTTGTTTAATTGATGATTGATTAGATCAATTTGATGAAAAAGTGTTTGGAACAATTTTCCCCAATTTGCTTGTGATGGCCGAAAATATGATCCCTAAAATTGTCTTGGTTTTTTGATTTTTTGTTCATTGGATGACTTGGAAATCATTAGGGGATGTTGAATTTATGTTTAATTTGGTTCAATTGGATTGAATTTGATTTGGGCATAATTTCCCTCTTTGGCCGAGACACTGAAGCATGAAATTGGGTTTGATTTTGATCAAATTATGTTGGATATGATTAATTGATGATAAGCATGATTAATTGGACAAATTTGGAGTTTTGGAAACTTTGATTTGGGTAATTAATAATGCTATACACTTTAGGTAATTTAATTGGGAAATTTGGAATTTTTGGAATTAAATTATTGGGCCTTAAAATTGGATTTGGGCTTTTAAAGTTGTTATTGGGTTTATTGGACTTTGTTGTACAAAGTTGGTTTAGGCCAAAATTGGTTGGATCCAATTAGGCCCAAAACCGCTTCCAAAAGGCCCAAATGCGACTAATGAACCTTTAAAGTTTAATTGGGCCTAATGGGCCAAAATTAATTTAAAGGCTTATGGGGTAAATCTCGGATTGGACTTTGGTTGCGGGTTTGACCCGAGTTGACCAAAAGTCCACGCCTTGAAGAAATTAATTAAAAGCCCATTGGACTTTAATTAAATTAATATTGGATATTAATCGGGCTTTAAGACCCGTAACGATTAAATTTGGAATTTAAGTCGTAAAGGTTTATTTTATAAAGTGTAATATTTAATTTGGAATTAAATAATGAATTAGAATTAAATACGTATTAAATTGGATTTAATCATGTAATTTAATTCGTAGAAATCGTACTTTGAGTACGTGTTCGCAATACGAGTTTGACTCGAACAAAATCAAATCGTTGTTTGAACATTGGATGATCACTAATTATCAAGATTAATTAAATGGATTGATTGATAACATGCTTGTTTGAATACATGGTTGTGATGTTTGAATAATGTATATCGGATGGATATTAGAAGGGTGGGGCAATTTTAGAAATTGTTGTGATAAATTTGATTTATTAATTGGACCTGCGAGTCCAGCCTTATCTCCTATTTCTTTGTATTCTCTTCTCACCTATTCCCCTCAATGTAAATGAGGTTTCTTTAGAAGTGTAGTGTAACGGGTAGAAGTAAATACATGTGCTAGCTGGAGAGAGAAAGAGAGAGATTTGATCTAGGATCAATGTAAAATATCCATCAGCATATCATTATTATTTTACATATGCGCTTTATTATGTGTTTAGAATGCATGTTTAAGGGTGTATGATGATGAGACCTTAACAAGATAATTAAAATTGGTAGCCAATTTGCACGCGAAAAACCCTCGTTAAATATCAAGCGTTTATTTTCCTTCCATTGAGTGATTCTTACTCAAGATCGAGATTGGCAGGGATTGTTGGCCAAAGTCAAGCCCTTGTCCGTCGAAGATGTGATTGAATCACGAGGCTTTGTTCCATATTGGTGTCGTGTCCAAGTTGTGGTTTGTTGGCCAAAGTCAAGACCACTTCTTGTCCATTGACATTGATTACGAAGCTTCCATGTCAATGGGTCCGCGCTTGACTGGGATCCCTAGGTTTGTTGTGCCAAAGCCAAGGCCTAGTTGATTCAGAGGAAAAATGTTAGGGTATATATTCGATATATAGGCATATATAAGATATATGTTTCGGATTTGGATGTCCACCTACTGGATCTAGGAGTTGGATGAGATCCAATGATCTTAGAGATCTACCTAGTTAATTATCATACAATTTGTTGGCCAAAGTCAAGATTGTGTGATATTTAACGGGATCCTAGCCCACTAGGAAACACAGTTTCCCGAGTACTCGATAGAGGGTTAGAGGCCTCGCCGAAATATGGGAGGCAAGAATTGAATTTGCAATACTCGTTCAATTACTCGCCATACGCGCTCATTTAAATTATTTCATCATTAGATTAAATGTTAGTTAGACTAATATTTAAATTGTTGTTTTAATAAACAGTTGGACTGTATTATACTTGATTATATATAATTGGATTATATTAATCAATATATTTGAATTAATTAATTTCAGTTTACAGTTGATTTTATAATTGGATTATAATAATCTATGTAATTGAGGTTAATTAATTTGGATTATATTTGATTATATAGTTGGATTATTATAATCATTATAATATATATAGTACCACTAATCGTTGATTAAATAGTTGGACTATTATATGAGCCGGGAATCGTTCGACAAAGCTTGGAGCTTGTTCGAGGACCTCCAATGGCGCAAACCAGTGAACTTGGACTGCTGCAGTGGGCGTGAGGCAGTGAGCATTTTTTTATGTCTTCGTGGCCTCCGCTTCGCTCAACCGATCGATGTAAGTATTCCGCAACTTTCTCGATTCGTATTCGCACATGTTTCATGCCTTTTATTCGATCCTTGGGACCTAGAAACTCCCACAATGGTATCAGAGCGAGTAAAAGCATGAAATATGATTTATGGGTAAATTTTGGGTAAAATGTGTTTGAGCATGAATTAATGAAATTGGATGATTTAGTATGTTTATAACATGTTTTATTGATGATTGATGGGATCAATTTGATCAAATTTGGTTTGGAACAAATTTGCCCAAAATCTTGAGCTTGGCCGAGAGTTATGCCTCTTTGTGTTCTTGGTGATTTTTTGATTTTTGATTTGTTGGATGAGTTGGAAATCATTTGGGATGTTGATTTAATGTCGAATTGGATTTAATCGGATTGAAACCGAATCGGACATAATTTCCCTACCATTGCCGAGAACAAAGTAAGCATGTATGGGTTTGATTTTTGTTAAAATGTGTTGGACATGTTTTAATGTTGATGGCATGATTAATTAGTACTAATTTGGTGTTTTGGAAATATTGATTTGGGTGATTAATTATGTTAATGCACTTTAGTTTAATTAAATTGTGAAATTGGGTTTTTGTGATTTAATTGAATTTGGCCTTAAATTGGATTTGGGCTTGTTTTGTTGTTATTGGGCTTAATGGGCTTTGTTGTACAAAGTTGGGTTATGACAAATTGGATTGGATCCAATTGGGCCCAAAACCACTTCCATAAAGCCCAAATGCGACTTAATGGACCTTTGTAATTTAATTAGGCCTAATGGGCCAAAATTAATTTAAAGGCTTATGGGGTAATTCTCGGATTGGACTTTGGTTATCGGTTTGACCCGAGTTGACCAAAAGTCCACGCCTTAAGAAATTATTTAAAAGCCCATTGGACTTTAATTAATTGACGTTGGACATTAATCGGGCTTTGAGACCCGAAACGATTAAATTTGGAATTTAAGTCGTAAAAGGTTCGTTAAATAAAGTGTGTGATATTTAATTTAGAATTAAATAGTGAATTAGAATTAAATGCATGTTAAATTGGATTTAATTATGTAGTTTAATTTAATTCGAGAATTCGTACTTTGAGTACTTATTCGCAAAATGAGTTTGACTCGAGCAAAATCAAATCGTTGTTTGAACATTGGATGATCACTAATTATCAGATTAATTAATTTGATTAGATTGATTGATAGCATGCTTGTGTGAATACATGGTTGCGATGCATGAATAATGTATATCGGATGGATATTAGATGGGTGGGGCAATTTTAGAAATGGTTGTACTAAATTCGATTTATTAATTGGACCTGCGTGTCCAGCCTTATCACCTCCTATTCTTTGTATTCTCTTCTCACCTATTCCCCTCAATGTAAATGAGGTTTCTTTAGAAGTGTAGTGTAACGGGTAGAAGGAATTTTGGTGCTAGCTGGAGAAAGAAATGGAGAGATTTGATCTAGGATCATTGTGTAATGTATCCATCCGCATATCATTATTACTTTTCATATGGGCTTTATTATGTGTTTAGAATGCATGTTTAAGGGTGTATGATGATGAGACCTTAATAAAGATAATAAATTGGTTGCCAATTTGCACGCGAAAAACCCTCGCTAAATATTAAGCGCTTTTCCTTCCATTGAGTGATTCTCACTCAAGATCTAAGACGACATTGGTTTGTTGGCCAAAGTCAAGGCCTTTGTCAGTCGAAGATGTGTTTGAATCACGAAGGCTTTGTTCCATGTCAGTGTCTTGTCCAAGTCGTGGTTTGTTGGCCAAAGTCAAGACCACTTCTTGTCCATCGACATTGATTACGAAGCTTTCCATGGTCAATGGGTCGCGCTTGACTGGGATCACTAAGTTTGTTGTGCCAAAGCCAAGGCTTAATTGATTCAGAGGAAAAAGGTTAGGTAATACATTGGATGTATTGGCATATATAAGATATATGTTTCGGACTTGGATGTCCCCCTACCGGATCTAGGAATTTGATTTGATCCAATCAATCTTAGAGATCTACCTAGTTAATTATCATACAATTTGTTGGCCAAAGTCAAGATTGTGTGATATTTAACATGATCCTAGCCCACTAGGAAACACGGTTTCCCGAGTACTCGACAGAGGGTTGGAGGCTCGCCGAAAAGTAGTGGGACTCAAGAATTGAATTCGCAATATTCGTTCAATTACTCGCCATACGCGCTCAATCGAATATCACGTCATAAATTCCGTCAATTAAATGTTAGTTGGACTAATATTTAAATAGTTGTTTTATAAATAGTTGGACTATTATATGCAAACAATTAAATTATAGTTGATTAAATAGTTGGACTATTGTAATCATTATAATAAAAGGTACCTAAATAATTGATTAAATAGTTGGACTATTAAAATCAAGATATAATTGAAAGATTGACGTTTAATTCATAATCTTAGGGAAAATGTAATTAAATGGTTTAATTTTCAAATTGGGAATTAAATTTCAGGATGGTCCTGGAAATTAATAAGTTATTTTATTTGATAAAATAATATAAGCCTAAGCTCGGAGTTAAGCAAACAGTGGAGCATAATCTTTGGAAGATTTATGTAATGATAACTTTAGTGCTTAAGCTTACTAAATTGCAATAGTTAATTCTTGGAGAATTAATGACTAATCTCATGGAGATAAAGTCAACTTTGCAATTAGGCAAGTAGCGCAAGGCGCACCTTACTTCGATATTCTAGAAACCAATGGCTTGGCCAAAGGCTTCTGGAATATGGAAAAGGGCAAAGGCAAAATCATTATAATCTTCTAGGAAGATAAAATGACATATCCCAAAATGTCTGCCTAAATGTGGCAAACGGGATCGCGGAAGCGTGACTGCCATTTGGACAAAGCAGACATGAAGGAATTGAAGACGAGTAAGGCTCTGACTTCAAATATGTATATGTACTCATTACTAGTATTGAAATTAGATTTTAAATACTTAGTGTGATACATAAAATATATATACTGATGTTCAGAATCTGTTTTGAACAGGATACTGACTTCAGTTGAGATTTTATCTGCGAATTGAAAACGGGACGAAAGTCACTGTTTTAACAGTAGATACCTAAGTTTAGGAACTACCTTCGGATATGTACTTAAATTAGGAAACTGTTATAATGTAACTAGTTTGACTAGATACATTATCTTTATATCAGTGTATAATCCGTTGCGGATATACCTTTATATTTTAGAACACTAAAGTGTTTCATTATATAAAGATGATATTGAGATAAAACACATTAGATGTGAATAACAAAATTTATATTTTGAATATAAATAAATCTCAAACGTATAAAATGACAAACAAATAGCTCAACTGATTTGATCAGGAGAAACTAATTGTGGCATTGTTGTCTGGGACACAATTAAACAAGAATCGTATATCCGCACTTTTGAAGAGTGGGTACTAGGACATTTTTGATTCTATTCAAATAAAGTCTACGAATCTAGTTTATTGGGCAATGTGCCTAAAACACCTTTACTTGGTAAAAGTGTAAATGCCACCGACCTATTAGCCTTCGTTCATAGTGAAGCAAGTGGGCCCATGTCTAGCTAGGCTAGATGTGGATATGAATATTTCGTGACCTATACGGATGTGACATCAGGTTATGGTTATGTGTTTCTTTTGAAGAACACAAATCAGAAACTTTTATAGTTTCGACACGAAATAGACATACAGATCGGCTATAGTATTATACCGTGACGGTAAGACCGTAATGGAAAATACTTTAGCAATAATTTTCTTGTATACTTGAAAGAGTATAGTATTCTTTCAAATGAGGACTCCTCCCGGAACACGTCAAAGTGACGGTGTGTCCGAACTGAGTAACCGGATTTTGTTGGACATGATAAGGTTAATCATGAGTCGCTTTGAGCTACCATTTCCTTCAACGGATAAGCATAAATAGTGCAAGAACTTATTTAGAATAAGGTTCCATAAAATCTGTTTGATAGATTTCATATTAGATATGAACGGGAAAGAAACCGGGTTTCACATTCCTGATAATTTGGGTATGCTAGGCATATGTTTGGATGATACCAAACTAGAACCCAAATTGGATAAGTGCCAATTGTAGGTTATCCTAGGGATACCATAAGTATTGTACTTATACATCTCACAAGAGAACAATTAGATTGTTGCTCACCATGCAGTTTTTCTGAGAGGAATACCGATATGCAGTGGTAAGTGGGAGGATAGTAAAACTCGATGAAAATCAGAATGATACTATTCATGGCACCGATTCCTAATGGAACATAAATAGTTCATCAAGGATGAAACTATTACCATTAATCTTCATATACACAAGAACCGCGTATGTCGGAGAGAGTCAGAAAACAACCCGGGGTATGGGTTTCTGATCTCACCTCGTAAAGATGTCTATCTTTTGAGGTATACTAATTGACTACGTATGAGGAAGTGATACAAGGTATCGACTCCCTATCATGACAAAGTGTCATGAGTCCGAAATGGATTCCATGTATATCAACAAGTTTGGATACTAGTTGATGTACCACAAGGCATTGTGCCTATTGGTACTATAAGTCTTCTAGGAAGACGTACATGGATGGAAACATACCAACGTATAAAGCTAGGCTTTTAGCGGAAAGGTATCGTTATCAATATTATGTTGATTTCGATTCAACCTTTTACCTGTTACCACGGTAAATCCATTTGGATAATGCTTGCTAATGCTGCATAATTCATTACATGAAATATGTCAGCTAAACGGAAAATCGCTTTCCTGAAAAGGAAACTTTTAGGAGGATATTTACAATATCCTGTCGATTTTGTCGTACCAAAACTAGCAAACAAGGTTTGCAGGTTATTCAATCCATGTTTGGATTGAAGCAAGCATAGGTTCTTGGAATTATCGTTTTGATGTAATCATAATGGTTATGATTTAATTCAAAACGAAAAGATTCTTGTGTATATAAGGAGGTTAGTGGGAGCGCACTGACAGTGGCTATCCTAAATAAATAATGATAATATGTCATTTCTTGGAAATGATATTCCCAATAAATAATAATCGGTGAAAGCTTGGCTTTCGATAAAACTCTCCGAGTAATGTCTAATATGCTTTGAGCATACATAGTCACAAACAGGCCAATCCAAGTGATAGTCACTGGATTCTGGAGAAGGAGAACTTGAAGTGACTGGGATCACTATTGCAAGTTTCCTAACCGATAATGACGACTGTATGTCCCAAACGGTACTATACAGTTTGAATAACGGTATAGTGAGCTGGAAAATTTCCAGGCAAGATATTGTTACCGAATAAACAACAAATGCGGGTTATTGCAGCAGATGAGGCAGCAATAGAAACCTTCTAGGGTCGGTAAATATCTAATTGGATTAGATATAATTCTGTTAGCAGTTGAGCTAGGCTTGAGCACAGGCTAAAGAATTAATGGTCTTATCAACGATCCAGATAATTCGATATTCATCTGATTCGTTCGGATCATACATCGTGGCGATGTGATGATCGTATAAATCACGTCAGACGATAATCATGTAAATCCGCTGACGAAAGTCCTTTCTCAGCAATTGAGCCAAACCGATATAGTGTTCGGGTGTTAGACACTCGAGTGACTGCCTATAGTCCAAGTGGGAGATTGTTGGACAATTATGACCCATATCGTCACTATTTGTACAGAACACGGTGTTGTTGTACAAATTAACTATGTGACAAAGAGATTGCACTCTTATCATTTGTGATTAGATCACCTAGATATATAAATGATGAGAGGTCCTTATGATTTGTGCCTGGATTGAGAATGATATGAGATAGTATCAATCCACCAAGGCAGAATCATTAAATATCCATAGTCAGAGTATTATCGAGATTGGACATCGATGAATACGTAAAAGAGTAGTATTACACTTGTGCGTGTTGTGGGAGCACAACAGCATAGTTCTCATATGTTTGGGTATAGGATACTCATGCAAGTGTAATAGGAGGTTGTGTTTCTCCGATGGTACGGGAAACAGCTTCGCTCTGGATAGACCCCCTCGGAGTTCCATTGGTAGTATGACTACGTGTCAATGGAAGTCCGAAATCAGGGTAGGTGTATTTGGTCTTAACCTGAGACTTGCACCGCTAATGCATACGACAATCTATATACTTTGGTTGAGGTCGTCCAGGGATTTAACCAGTTCATGTGTACGCCAATTCTGGGTATATCGAGAATCGTAGTGTGTTGGGTGTGATGTCAAGACGGAAGTGTCACTCCAGTCATATGGAGTTGATGATCGCGCAGGGATACAGAACTGGTTCTCTATATAAGGTTGCAACCATCGGGATAATATGACTTGGTCATGATTATCCGATTCTAAAGAGATTAGTTGCTAGTTATCCGATATATGCATCGTACGGGGTAGACACTGTACCAGCACCAGGCCTTGCATGTGATCATCCGATGCTGGACAGAAATACGCGATACTACGGTATACTACGCTTGATATAGATCCTTATTCCTGTAAGGATATTTCCGAAGAATTGGGTAGGCATGGCTCTTTGCTAGAGGCCAACCTTGTCTTGTAAATCGGTACAAACGTAGTACTTGGTACTTAGGTGTTCGGATAGTCCGACAACCGATTTGACTGCCAACATATCCGGGGATCTCATGGGTCGCTTCCGAAAGATTCACCGATGACGTATGACTCGCACTTTTAATTAATCTTGGATTAATAAGATGAGAGAGAAAATTAATCTGGGATTAATTGCGGAGATATTTTATCTGGGATAAAATATCATTTAAAGAGAGAGAACGATTAATTTGGAATTAATCGAAGAATTAATATATTCGATATATTAAACGAAATTGGATTTCGACGCGGAATTAAAATTAGATTTTAATTCGGGCGAACGAATTAATTTAGAATTAATTCGTTAGCGACGTGAATAGTAATTATGCTAGGCATGATTATTTAATTAAATTAGATTTAATTACGAGGCAACGGAAAGTTTGTTAATTTAGAATTAGCGAACCCGAGCCCGAGATTATTTGCGAGGGCATTCGCATTTCGAATTCGAGTGCGGCACACAAATTAAATCAAGCGTCAAATCGCTAGTCGCAACTAACGTCACATCATTCGTCAATCAAGTGATGGATGTCTTTCACTCGAGTGATTGACGTCAGTCACTATTCATTGATTGATTGAGTGATGTAACTTGATGTGTGTTGATGGAAAGCTTTTGAAAGCTTGAATGACATATATTATTATTATAATATTTGGTATATGTTATTGATTTTGGAAATCAATTGCCATTACAATATTTTCTCTCTTTCTTCTCCATCTTTCTCTCACGCCATTTTCTTCTCCTTGTGAGACAGTGAACTGCCGAAAGTTTGAAGGAAAAATGGAAGCACAAGTGCTTGATTTTGTGGCAAAATCAAGAGAGCTAGCACTCCGAGAGACATGCGAAGGTGATAGGGAAGTTCACCCATGAGCTGGGAATCGTTCGATGAAGCTTGGAGCTTGTTCGAGGACCTCCAATGGCGCAAACCAGTGAGCTTGGACTGCTGCAGTGGGCGTGAGGCAGTGAGTTTTTTGATGTCTTCGTGGCCTCCGCGTCGCTCAACCGATCAATGTAAGTATTCCGCAACTTTCTCGATTTGTATTCGCACATGTTTCATGCCTTGTATTCGATCCTTGGGACCTAGAAACTCCAACAGCCACGCCACTGCCCTTGTCTTTGCCATTCACGCCACAGCAACCATCATCCACCCACACTTTCAATCAAAAACTGCCAAGCCCTTCACCCTAATTGCTTCTTTACCTTAGCGCCACCTGCCACACTCATAAACAAGATAGCACATACTCACAAGACCTCAACCTCACGTTGCCCCTTAACGCACCTAGCCACACGTCCCCACTACTTCACTAGCCACATTGCCGCTTCAATAAACCATCACGCCACTTGCCACTTGCCCCTCACAAAGCCCTCATCACGCCAACACTCGTCACAGCCCCCTTTGCCTCACGTTAATAACCTACACTCACCAGCCACTCACGCACGTATACACCTCAGCAGCACACATACGTTCCTTTCAAATACACTCAACGCCTCAACACCTTTAACCTTTAAACCCATTCAGCCTCACAGCCTCAATTCACTGCCTCACCACACGTCCTCTGCCAACACTCGTCACAGCCCCCAAAACACCCCCCGAAACTGCCGAAAACAGTCCCTGAATTGCACCCTGAAAACTGCCGCAAACAATCCAAGAAACTGCACAGTTTGACCTCCGAAACTGCCCAATTTTCATCACCGAAATAGCCCACATCTCAGCCCTCCAAAACCCGCAAAAACAATAGCCTAAATTACCAAACACAGTGACCAAAAAATACAACAAAAACAGCAGCGAAACGGAGTGAAAACAGCAGTCCAAATAGCGAAACAACGAGGAAAAATGTTGGATTAGTGAACCAGAAAAGTTGCGGAGCAACAACCCTTCCGACGGCTGTGTAACGCGCTTTCGAGAGATGACAAAAGAGGTTAGACCTGAGGGCCTTTTTATTTATTATCATTCATTTATTTGTTTATTTTAAAAATATTATTGCATGAGAGTCATTTGAGGCATGATGTGATTGTTGGATGGGCGGAATATGTGTCCCATTTTATGGTATATAGGATGGAAACCCGGACGTAAATTCCGTAGCCGAATCCGAATGGACGGTAGTGCGGTTTGTACTCGGGATACAATGCCACGTACCACTTAGGAGGCATATATTTCGTTTAATCCAAACTTGTATTTGAGCATGATGTAGTTCATAGATTATTTGTTAGTAAAACATGATTTAGCTTAGTTTGTTATTTATTTTCAAAGCATGATTACGTTATTTTAGGCATGATATTTTGTTTAGTTTATGGTTATGTTTAAATAGTTATTTGTTTATTTTGGTTTAATGGTTCAATGTGCTCATTGTATGATTTTATGTGTTTGCCGTTTAAAGACTTATTTCCAAGCATGCAAACTTAGATTAAGAATTATTTTGATGAATGCATATTAGATCGAAGTCACCTTTGAGCATATATGTTACGTAGATTCGGTTAGTTTATTGCACAAATCATATCATCATAAGTGACATATGTAATGGATCATTCCGAACCCAACGGTTTGAGGTATTCCCTTGCGAGGGGTGAGTGCGGCCTTAAATCTTTGTCCCGGTTCACACCGGGTGGCGACTCCATGTTATATCTCCGGTTTAGTTCCCCCGTGGACTATTTCGTACTCTCACCTATGCCGCGAGTCTAGAACAGCGTCGCCGATTTCTGTGTCATACAGCTCCCAACTCAAACCTAATCCATTCTCAAGCACATTTCTAACTATAATTGGCTCGCCTTTAGCCCAGTGCCACTGGAAGTGCTTTAATCTCCATGCTGAATGTCAGTAGCAGCTGGGTTATACAAATAATTATCATTGGAGTCTTCTCGAGAAGCTGCTTTTCTTAATTGACTGATGCTCATGTCAATTTCACTCACTGACTTGTAGCAACTGCACATTTGTTCAGAAGATTTAGGTATATCTTCAAGATTATGAATTTTGGCCATTGTTTCAGCGTTTTTGACCAACACAGCAACCCAATTTTCTTCAAATATACACCTTAGTTCTAAAACATTACCACAACCACCTAATTTGTTTGAGACGCACAAAATGCTATCGTTTTCATTTACCTTCCAACCAGAAGTCAATCTTTCCTGATTCTTCTCAGGGGTTGAATCTATCGAGTCTGTCTCAAGGGTAGAATCTAACTGTCTGCCTTGTTTTGGACGCTTAGAACAGTTTGCTTCAGTTTGGTTTGCTTTTCCATGCAAGTAATTGAAACTTTTATTTGGATATTCCACAATTACTTCTTGACGTCCCCCTTGCAAGTGGCCATCCCGTATTTCCCAGCAACATGCAAGGCAGAGATCATATTTACAGGTTGGACAGCTCCTGTGGAAGTCAAAGATCGAAGTTCTGCTATTGTCGCTGTAATATATTACAGCATCAAACAGTAAATAAAAATAAGAAATATAACAAAGAATACAATAAACTGCTTTAAAAAGTACCTAAAAACTAGGTTGCATGGAAACGAAAACGGGAAACGCGACACGACACGACACGAAACGAAAACGGGAAACGTCTTTTTTAAAAATATTAGGACACGAAACGTTGGGGGAAACGTTAAATAAAATATATATATATATATGAATAATGTAGTAATTTAAAATTTAGAATAAAAATATGTATGTGAACATGAGAACAATTGAAAAATTAACGAAACTGAAAGAAAAATTAAGTTTGAATTTAAATAATGTAATTATTTAACATTTAATCCCTAATGTAATAATATTGTCTCTAAATAAAAGTTCTCTGCAGCTTCATCATAAATTTGAGAAAACAAATAATAAAATAATTTAAACTAAATACTAATCAACATATTATAATTAATTGGATCCAATTACTTGCAACTCATCATCTTATTCTTTATCACCATCCACATCATTCATGAAATACATGGCCTCCATCTCAGGTTCATCAAGTGAAAGGTTGACAATTTCAAGTATTTCAATATCTTCAAAAGAGCCAAATTCATCACCACCTAAATCCCACATCTTAGTTTGTTCAACATAATATTGTGGGTTTCTTCGTGATAAAAGTCGAAGATTATTATGAACAAAAACCAAATCTTCTGCACGTTTTGGAGTTAATTTACTCCTTCTCATCGAGTTGACAAATGAATATGTACTCCAATTTCTTTCACAACAAGATGAAGAAGATGGTTGTCCAAGTAATTTGAAAGCGATTTTTTGAAGCAAATGAGCACTTGCACCATGAATAGCCCACCAACACTTAGCTTCCATATTATACCTATTTACACAATACTTGGTAATATATATATGTTTATTAATTTCCAAACACAATTCAAATAATTGAAATTCTACCTATTATGAAGAGAGTCTGAATCTGCAAAGTCTCTCATTTTAAGGGAGAAATTAGCAAATTCAGTATTGACTTTTGTGCGATCTTCTAAGTCTGGGAAAAATCTTTTGAAGCATTTAGTCCTCTCTCTAGAGATCTCTGCATCTTTATGTGGAGGAACTCTAGATGAATCTTCACTGGACCATCTATCACTATAATACCTTCAATTTATAAAAATATATTTATTATGTTAGATTTTTTCATTCGTAAAAAATAATTGAATGTAAATAATAGAAATAAATATTACCTTGGATTTAATGAATGAGCCAAACAATGAAGAGGTGTATTATTCTTTGTCCAACGATCAATTAAAATTATGTAAACCACGTCCAAAAAGAAGATGACTCATTTAATCTTTTCCCTTCTTGCTTATATATAACATTTTTCACATTTTCAATCATAGAATTTTACATCTCATATACCAAATGGAGACACGGTTTATCTGTGTCACAAACTCTAATCATGTCATATATTGGTTCTGTAAAAGAGAGAATATAATCAATATGACCCCACCAAAAATCATCAAGAATCTTATCTTTTACAAACTTAGCTTTGTTTAGATCATCCTCACGGTAAGAAGACCATGCTTCACTAATCACCATTGATTGGAGACCACACTTAATATGCTTAAACCTCTTAAGCATCACAATCACCGATGCAAATCTTGTTTTTGCAACTGAAAGTAATTTCAAATGAACAAATCTATTGAAAATTGCCAATCTCATAGAATGGTTCATAATGAAATTCTTGATTTGCATGGCATCTCCATGAATATCAGTGATCCAACTACATTCTTTATAGGTGTCCCAATTACTTTCGATATTTTTTGCTGCACAAATATTTTTCAATGCAAGATTGAGAGTATGAACAACACATGGTGTCCAATATATGTGTGGAAACAACCCTTCAATAATTTCTCCTGCACCTTTACAATTTCTAGCATTATCAGTGATCACTTGGACAACATTATCATGTCCAACTTCATTTATAACTTCCTTCATCAACTAAACAATGAAATATTTGTTCTTTACATTATCCAAGCAATCAACAGCCTTAAGAAACATTTGACCACTATCACTAATAGCAATAGAATTAATCAGTGGCCTCCTTTGTGAATCACTCCATCCATCAGTTACGATGCTTACACCCTTTTTCCCTCCAACTGAATTTAATTGGTTCTAACAATCTTTCCACATTTGATTTCTCTTGTGTAAGTAAAATACTTCTTAAAGCATTATAACTTGGAGGTACATAACCTGATAACATGTGGTTCGGTGCAAATTTGAATGAACTAACATAATAAGGGTTTCGAGCAATATTAAAAGGCATACCTGCCGTATAGAACATTCTTGCTATCTCTGCATGTAGTTGATTACGATCTTCTATCTTAAAAGCCTTGTCGATGGTATATGATGAACTTTTAGCTCCATATATCTTTCTTTTTTTAAAATCAAACTCAGTAGCACTAGTAGTATGAGGTAAAGATACTTTTCTTGGTGCCAAATTTTCTAATCTTTTTTTAGCTTTTTCCTCCAAACTTCTCATCTCTGCCACATCACTAGATTTTACCTTTTTACAAGATGCAATTCCTTTTTGAGGAATTTTCAACAAGTGAGCTCTTACTCTTGTGTAAGTACCTTGTTTCTTTTCATGACAAAAATTACATTCTCAACTTACATTTCCTCCACCATCACCTTTTTTCTCTACTCGTTTGACATACCTCCAAAGAAGATTATTCAATCATCATCATTTGACAAAGGTACGGTATCACTATCATTAACATTAGTAGCTGAAGAATTCATAGCCAACAATTAAATTATCCACCTGTTCAATTCACAAACAATAATATAAAATGATATTAAGTCGTAACTCATAAGTATCAATGAAAAAATTACATATAAAATAATTAAAAAATAGTAACACAATATCAATTATATTCTTTATTATGTAATTATTAAAATGTAGTAATGCAACAGTAAAAGTAATATGTTGAAGTATGATCCTACTGTAAATAAATTGTGAATAGAAATTTTATATATTATAATAAACAACAATTTAAAATTGGAAAATAAACTCAATTAAAAAAAAACACAAGCAATTTAATCATTTGACAAAAACAGTAAGCTCAAATTGTATACTCCACGTGGTGCAAAGTCAAAATTGCTTGAAAAAGAAAAAAAACAATGGGTGAAATTGTGAAAATGGTCAGCACCATTTGTTTATTCCCAATGTAAATTGATGTGGCTGGAAAAGTTAAAAAAAAAAAAAAAACAATGGGTGATGAAGAGCTGTTTTCACTTTTCAATTAAAATATAATACATTATTTTGCTTTTTTTCTTTTGCCTTCTTACTTTACCGTTTACCGAAAAAACAAAACAATGGGTGAATAGCTGTAAGCTGTTTTTAATTAAAATATATTACATTATTTTGCTTTTTTCTTTTGCCTTCTTCCTTTACAGTTTACACTTTACAGTAGAAGATTTATTATATGTTCAAACACACTTATTCATTTACATGTTTTTTCTTTCTTCCTTTACAGTAGTTTAAGAAACCGACCCATGCTCAAAACACACTTCTTTAGCAGAAGATTTTCCCAAGAAACAAACGGAAAATGATGGATTCATGGAAGTCTTGAGGAGACACTCATGGAAGCTGATAATGGAAGGGCAATGGGAGCTAGTCTTGAGTATTTTTATTGAATCTTACCTTTGATAGCAGCTCATATTTGTGGAGTGTCGTAGATCTTGTTTGTGGCCTATGCTAATGGTGATTTCAGATTTGCTCTTGAATTTTTTATTTTTTTTTTGTTAATGACGATTTTTCTCTGTTTCAACTTATAATTTATACTAATCTGATTTGAAAACCCTAGATACCCAAAAATGTAAAGTTATACGTTTCCAAAATTTTAAAAACGTTTCCAAAAAATTTCCCTAAATTTTTGTTATTATTAATTATTTTTAATTATTTTAAAACGTTTCGGAAACGTTTCAGTATCCCCTTCGTTTATGAAACTTGAAACGAAGGGGATAAAACGTTTATGGGCTTCCTAGCCTAAAAAGCATAATCATATACCAGTAAACACGCTCATTTTTCTGAAATTTTAACTTTTGTGGCTGAATTTCTGATGTTGTTAGATCTGCTAATTTAAAAATTCCCTTAGCAAGCATGTGGAAAATAAATAAATATAAACACGCACCATGCATTTGCAGAAATATTAGACATCACATCCATCAAATTTAAACAGGTGACGAGAGAAACTTGCTACCACAGACATGACATGATGTCACAATTTTTACATGTTCTTTTTCATACTAAATAAGAACAAGAAACCACTTTTGAAGTAAATAAACCATCGTGACTTTTAAAAAAATCTAGAAGATAACTCCCAAAGACGACTTAGATGAGGTTCCTTAGACAACTAAAATGTCTACAAAGTAAAGGAAAGCTATATCATTTTAAAAAGTAAAAGCAAAAGCATAGACAGCCGGAGAAAATGTTGCACACAGTAGCTTTCTATCTATATATAGAAATGATCATTGAGATTTGGATTCACTTCTTAAAGGCCAGATCTTTTAGGACTGCTAGAGTCGGCATTGTGTTCGGTGGGGAAAAAATCACTAGAACATAAAGATCAGCGAATGTGATATTAATAGCAAAGGTACCTCAAGAATAAAAAATTAACCTCACAGACATTCAAGTCAAGACAGAGTCATCTTGCTTATTTACATCAGATAATGGTTCTAAAAAAACTGTAGTAATATTGAATATAAATAATGAACTCATCTTGCAATGAGTAAAGCTCTAATTAAATTACCAGATTTATATTTTTTTAAAAGCAATGCCAAAGTATCAAAACAAAATTATCCTACTACCTTGTATCTTGGCCTCCATTGCCATCTCCTTCATTTGTAATTCATTAAGGCTTCGAATGTGAGGGAGAAGTGCTCGAAGTAAATGCTTGGAGTGCTGAACTTTCTTATCATCAGTAAAGGATGGATCTGATTCTAAGTTTTTCAATCCTTCCTGTATAAAATAACATATATCAAAGTTTTGGGTTCTAAATACATCAAATCAACAAAAGAATTGAGCATGATGTGCAAAACTAACTGTTATAAGTCCCTCCATGCGTAAACAGAAAAGGAACATTGGGAAACATCAGTAAGTTAGAAATTCCCCAAACCCCCTTAGGAAGCAAAATTTTGGTATTTGAAGAAAGGAATCTTATAGACTGTTGGAGGCTGTAAGGAATATATTGAGAGTTAATAGTCCAGTGATGAGGAAGAATAATAAGAACAAGATAGATTACATGTTTTTCGTTATCAATGAAAGGAAACACTTATAAACATTCCAATGATGTGGAATTTGCAGTGTGTTCAACATACCAATGTCCTTTCATTGATCACTCTGGTGCACTTCCATTAAACAATGATACTCTCTCTGATGCATTCCATTCTGAAAAGAAAGTGCACTTTGTTGAAGTTTGAGGATAATGAAGCTTGAGGATAATACTCTGTTGAAGTTTGAGGATAATGAAGCTTGAGGATGATGAAGCTTTCTTAATGTCTCGAAAAGCTAGGGTTTGTTTATGGGTTGGTGAAAAAGACAAGCCACTGCATTGTCTGACACTTAATTTGATTTTTTGTGGGGCTTGGCTAGTTTTGTTTCAACTTGTTAACCACTAGTCTCATTGATTCTCTCTGTCTATCTATGACTGATATTATCAAATTACTCATTAAGCATTAGGGTTTGGGATGTTTAAATAAGGAAACATGGACAAGACAAGATGTATTGTGAAACGGGGTAATAACATGCACCCTAATGTTGGGTGTTTTTTAAAAAAAACAAAGATATGGTTATTTTGTATTAAAGTAATACCTCTAACTATGAACAAAGTACCCTTTTAAATCTTACCTGGTAGTTCAATTAACTTAACATTTGTTGAAATCCTGATGGATATGTTTAATTTAAGGTTTAGGGGCGGTGATGTGTAATTAAGAGTTTAGGTGGGATGATGTATAAAACCCTAATTATGTATAAAGGATGCCATACGAAGTACAAGGCTACCAAAATCATGCATCTTGAAAGAAGTAGAATAAATAACAAGAGAAACTTTAGCATCAAACAGCACAGTGATTTCTTTTGCCTTCTTGATTCCATTTCTCCTCTTGGAATAAGTCACCTACTTGTTGATTGAGTTCTCTATTCTCTTGATCTCAATCTTGCCTCTCCCCATGTTAGAAATTCCCCAAACCCCCTTAGGAAGCAAAATTTTGGTATTTGAAGAAAGGAATCTTATAGACTGTTGGAGGCTGTAAGGAATATATTGAGAGTTAATAGTCCAGTGATGAGGAAGAATAATAAGAACAAGATAGATTACATGTTTTTCGTTATCAATGAAAGGAAACACTTATAAACATTCCAATGATGTGGAATTTGCAGTGTGTTCAACATACCAATGTCCTTTCATTGATCACTCTGGTGCACTTCCATTAAACAATGATACTCTCTCTGATGCATTCCATTCTGAAAAGAAAGTGCACTTTGTTGAAGTTTGAGGATAATGAAGCTTGAGGATAATACTCTGTTGAAGTTTGAGGATAATGAAGCTTGAGGATGATGAAGCTTTCTTAATGTCTCGAAAAGCTAGGGTTTGTTTATGGTTGGAGAAAAAGACAAGCCACTGCATTGTGTGACACTTAATTTGATTTTTTGTGGGGCTTGGCTAGTTTTGTTTCAACTTGTTAACCACTAGTCTCATTGATTCTCTCTGTCTATCTATGACTGATATTATCAAATTACTCATTAAGCATTAGGGTTTGGGATGTTTAAATAAGGAAACATGGACAAGACAAGATGTATTGTGAAACGGGGTAATAACATGCACCCTAATGTTGGGTGTTTTAAAAAAAAAAACAAAGATATGGTTATTTTGTATTAAAGTAATACCTCTAACTATGAACAAAGTACCCTTTTAAATCTTACCTGGTAGTTCAATTAACTTAACATTTGTTGAAATCCTGATGGATATGTTTAATTTAAGGTTTAGGGGCGGTGATGTGTAATTAAGAGTTTAGGTGGGATGATGTATAAAACCCTAATTATGTATAAAGGATGCCATACGAAGTACAAGGCTACCAAAATCATGCATCTTGAAAGAAGTAGAATAAATAACAAGAGAAACTTTAGCATCAAACAGCACAGTGATTTCTTTTGCCTTCTTGATTCCATTTCTCCTCTTGGAATAAGTCACCTACTTGTTGCTTGAGTTCTCTATTCTCTTGATCTCAATCTTGCCTCTCCCCATGTTTTTTCTTTTTCTTATCCTCTCTTTTCTTTTTCTTCTTGTTGTTGCTTGCTTGCAAAATAGAGAAGATATTAAGAGATAAAGAAAGAGGAAAGTAATGGCAATGGAGGAGGTTTCTATAATGGGATTGAAGTAAATGAACTTTCAAACCCATAGTTCTCTTCGGACATTAAGAAAGCTTCATTATCCTCAAACCCATAATAGAAACCTACATCCTTTACTTGCATCTCTCATTTCATATAGTCTCCCATTTCTGCAAGCAAGAAGAAGAAGGTGAAGAAAATTAATTAATTAATTAAGGAACTGGGTTTGTGAAAAAAATAATGGGAAGAGGCAAGATTGAGAACACAGGTGACTTATTCAAAGAGAAGAAATGGGTTGATCAAGAAAACTAAAAGATTTTTGTTCTTTGTGATGCTAAAGCTGCTCTCATTACTGTTCTTACCTTTGGCAAGATCCATGCCTTCTGCCGTGCTCTGTATGAATTTCTTTTCTTTTCTTTTTAATTTTTCAAAATCTTTTTCCGAGTGAAAAGTTCATTATAGAGTGGAGTGTGCCGGAGTGATCATCACTCCGGAATGGCTGTGTACTTTAATTTCGAAATATAAGTGCACCAAAGTGATCAATAAAATGACATAGAGCTCTACGTCCACTTGAGTCATTTTCCTGGGCGTAGGGCACCACCAGTTTCAGAGACGCCCAGTTGAGTCGTTTTCCTGGGCGTCATCAGTTTCAGAGACCCGGTTGATTTGTTCCCGGACACATCCAATTGAGTCGTTTTCCTGGACGTAGAGCAATTTTTAGTTTTCATATTTCAGTACACAGATTTCAAACCTTCAGTATACAGTTTTCAGAAAACAAATTTTAGCAAACAGTTTCAGAACTAGATTTTAGAAACAGTTTTCAGAAACCAGAGATTCAAAGCTATTCTCAGGAAGTTCAATTTTATAAAGAGATTTCATATGAAATGATTTTTCTAAAAGTTTTAGTTTTAAAGATTTCATGTTTTGCTTTGAGACTTTCAGATTCATGTCCACTCACTTAGATCGTATAGCGATCTAACCCCACTCTAGTTTCTGTATCTTGCAGGTTACTCAGAGGGCGAGCTCGAGAGGACAGATACTGATGCAGTCACCAAGAATGGAGTCCACCAGCACAGAGTTAGATAGCATGAGAGTCCAATCAGATTCAAAGTAAAGTTGTATGCATTCATTAGTGTCATATAAGTCATTATGAGTGTCTGTAATGTTTGTAAAGAAAAATAGTTTTGAGTATACAGTTATAAGTAACAAAAGTATTTTATATTAATAAGTTGGGTTATGGTTCCCATGCATGATATTTCATTTGAATAGCTTAGAATACAGTCAGGAAGTCAGAGGCTTAGGAGGTTAGTACTGCTATCTCATGCCAGTAACATCTCCCAGATCGGGGATGTTACAAGTAGCAGCATCAAACAGTAAATAAAAATAAGAAATATAACAAAGAATACAATAAACTGCTTTAAAAAGTACCTAAAAAGCATAATCATATACCAGTAAACACGCTCATTTTTCTGAAATTTTAACTTTTGTGGCTGAATTTCTGATGTCGTTAGACCAGCTAATTTAAAAATTCCCTTGGCAAGTATGTGAGTGAAAATAAATAAACATAAACACGCACCATGCATTTGCAGAAATATTATAAACCACATGCATCAAATTTAAACAGGCTAACGAGAGAAACTTGCTACCACAGACATGACATGATGTCACTATTTTTACATGTTCTTTTTCATACAAAATGAGAACAAGAAACCACTTTTGAAGTAAATAAGCCATCATGACTTTTAACAAAATCTAGAAGACAACTCCCAAGGACGACTTAGATGAGGTTCCTTAGACAACTAAAGTGTCTACAAAGTAAAGGAAAGCTATATCATTTTAAAAAGTAAAATCAAAAGCATAGGCAGCCGGAGAAAATGTTGCACACATTAGCTTTCTATCTATATATAGAAATGGTCATTGAGATTTGGATTCACTTCTTAAAGGCCAGATCTTTTAGGACTGCTAGAATCGGCATTGTGTTCGGTGGGGAAAAACTCACTAGAACAAAAAGATCAGCGAATGTGATATTAATAGCAAAGGTACCTCAAGAATACAAAATTAACCTCACGGACACTCAAGTCAAAATAGAGTCATCTTGCTTATTTACATCAGATAATGGTTCTAAAAAAAACCGTAGTAACATTGAATATAAATAATGAACTCATCTTGCAATGAGTAAAGCTCTAATTAAATTACCGGATTTATATTTTTTTAAAAGCAATGCCAAAGTATCAAAACAAAATTATCCTACTACCTTGTATCTTGGCCTCCATTGCCATCTCCTTCATTTGTAATTCATTAAGGCTTCGAATGTGAGGGAGAATTGCTCGAAGTAAATGATTGGAGTGCTGAACTTTCTCAGCATCAGTAAAGGATGGATCTGACTCTAGTTTTTCAATCCTTCCTGTATAAAATAACATATATCAAAGTTTTGGGTTCTAAATACATCAAATCAACAAAAGAATTGAGCATGATGTGCAAAACTAAATGTTATAAGTCCCTCCATGCGTAAACAGGACTTGCAATTGCAATTACCCAGACAAACTGGACAACGATTGGCAATTTGCTCCTCTGACATTTTAGGATACCTAGAAAGCATGAATGAGAAAAAAAATGGCAATGACATTATTGTAAGAACAATAACAATGAAGAGTACGGAAAAGTAAAAAGCATCAATGATCCAGTTAAGAAATCTGTATAACGCTTAAACAACTAATCTACTGATATATCTCAGTACTTGAATTAACATCATATATATTGCATCAAAGGTGAATAAAAACAATGATCCAGTTAACATCATATGTATTTTAAACTGCAAATTTTCAACAAATATGGGATACAAAGACTCCAAATTATAATATTGACAGGGAAATTTGACAGCAACCAGTATAAGACTTGTATAGTAGATTACTTTATTTCCTTTGGGATGCAGTGAGTGTATTAAAACATTTCATTCTATGTTCAACAACCTTTATGGTTCCAAACTAGCAAATTTAAGTCAAATGTATTAACTAGATATGTGTTTAGACAGTTCTAATTCATATGTTAAAATAAGATCCTAAAGAAGGATTGGATAAAGAAAAGACATGCACTTCTAATAACATGCAACACCACTTAAAAGCAACATGCATTGGTTATCATCCATAATTCATATCTCAACAAGAATGGTGCAGAGTTGCTTTCTTAACAAATATTTTCAAGCAAAGAATGTGATCTAATTCATTCCTATGCAAACTAGGTTACCAGAAAAACAAGACTGTGAATGCTAAAATCTAAACAAAACACAAATTCAATAAATCAAACATATGCCAGCAAGATAATCAGATTCAATAAAGTTAACTGCAAGTGAAGTGTAACAATACCAATTGGTTATACATGGGATGCAAAAACGCTTTGTTGTACATATTTTGCACCTAACAACCCTGCCTTTATCATTCCTCTGGCACTGATGGCACATGAGTGATGTGCCATTCATCCGCTGTAAAAATCATATAAAATTCAAAATTACAACTAAATCAACCATCAAAACCAAATAAGAAAAAAGGGTCACAACAAACAAATACACTACCACCACATTGAGAATAAGAAGTTTCTTTTCTTACTTTATTCACCTTCTTCTCCTCTTGCTCTTTTTGATTTTTTGAAATCCTCAAATCGCCACCACTTTCCTCCTCCAGTTTTTTGCCTTGTTTCTTTCGCCCCCTTCGCCTTACCTTATTGTCTTCACCTTCATCCTCCTCCTCTGCATCCCCAGCCTCTGCTCCTTCAGATGTCAAACCCACACTCTCTTTCACTTTCTCATACTTCTTACTCTTTCGCCCACGCTTCTTCTTAGTAGTGAATTCCTTCTCTTGTACTCTCTCATCAACGAATTTCTTCCCCTTTTGACCTCCCCTTCTCTTCCTTATCTTCTTTCCTAATATAGCTTCTATTTCTTTATCAAGAGCATCTTCATTATAGTTAACTCTCTTCACACCACCTCTCAGTCTCTTCCTTAGCGAACTCGTTTCCTCATCAAACCCATTTTTTTCCACGGAAATCCCATTTGTATCCTCCCCCATGACTTCACAATTATCATCAAGGTTCAATCTCCTTTCACTTTCCACATTTTCATTTTCTTTCTCACACTCAAGCTCCAAACTTTCCCCATGATTACCCATTTCCTCACCTTCCCCTTTACCTTTTTCCACTCTCACACCATTCTTATCACTAATTGTTTCCATAGAAACCCCATTAGTATCTTCCATATGACTTCAAAATTATTAAATAATCTCACTCTCTTTTCACTTTCCCCGTTTTCCTTTTCTTTCTCACACTCAAGCTCCAAATTTTCCCCATGATTACCCATTTCCTCACCTTCCCCTTTACTTTTCTCCACTTTCTCTCCATTCTCATCACTAAATTTTTCCGCAGAAACCCCATTAGTGTCTTCCCCCATGACTTCAAACTTATTATCAAATCTCACTCTTTATTACACTTCCAGCGACCAAAATCAGTACTAAAAGAAGCAAATTTTATTTTTTTGGTAACGAGTACTAAAAGAAACCCCCTTTCTTTAATCTGACTCTTGCCTTTGTCTATTATATAAGTAGAGTAGCAATAAATAAGGGATAATTTAGAAATTTCCTCGGCTGGAAACACTGAAAAGGTTTTGAACAGCCTGTAAAATAAAATGCAACATGGCAGGGACACGAGAAAATAGGTTGTGACAATTAGCAATGAAACTAGGAGTGATATGGAAGGAAAGTTGAAAACAGAGGTAGACGGGTTACGAAAGACAAAAGGTGTGGTAGGGAAGCCCACAGAAACAAATAATAAGGCCAGTGTGTTTTTTGGGCCCAAGCTGGGCCAGTCTAGCAAACCCACAAAGAAATGTAAGCAAAAGGCTAGGAGGTGTGAAGGGGCAAAATAGAATGTATCCATAATCGGTTTTAAAAGGGGGGTTTGTGAACTTGATAAGGAATGCCATCTTGGAAAGAGATTATGCGTAAAGACATGCTCAGAAGAATTCGTGGAAGATCCCTCTCTCTCCTAAGATCGAATTCCATTACAAGAATTTTGCTGCAATCAGGAGGCGCGGTTCAGCTTTTGCTAAAAACTGAACCAAATTATATTTTAATTGATAATTTTTTAAACCAGCGGTTTCCGGATTATTCGGTTCGGTTTGTTTGTTTCATTTTTATTGGTATGTGTCCGTGACAAAACAAGTTCAATTGAGTTGTAATCTATCATGAAGATCTTGGTACAATTGGATTGGTTTTTGGTTACTGTGCATCAGACACGCGTTTGTGGTGCGTTCGTTGCAGTGTTCGAACAATTGGAGTTAGTGTTGCGTTCGTTACTTGGTTCAAACGTGTGGCGTTAGTGGCACGTTCTCAATTGGTTTCGAACAGGATCATTCCAGAGAGCAAATGTTCGAGGCACGTTCTTGTTGGGTTCGAACGAGATCATTCTAGAGAGCATCCGTTCGTTTTGCGTTCGATGAGCGTTCGAACGAGTCTTTCCAGTGGGCACGCGTTCGATAAATCGTTCGAACGCCAGTCGCATCTGAACGCATTTTTTGCCCTTTTCACCTTTGAAAACCTTAGCTTTTCACCGCCATTCCCCATGGTTGTAACATATTTCCCTTGAGCCAAAATCTCTCAAAGCTTTCAACCTTTCTTGAATCCACCATTGAAGACTTCTTAATCTTCTTGCCTTCTTCATTAATGGTGTGATTCCATCTTTGTTAAACCTTCAACACAACTTAACCCAAATTCCCTAATCCTTTAGAGTTCTTTAGGAGGAAGTTTGGTAGTCGGAGTTCCGGCGTCAGAGGTGATACAATCTACTCAGAGACTTCAGAGGGTCTGAAGAAAACCGTGGGTCGGGGCTTGAGGAGTTGCCTTGAGTTCATGTAGTATTGAGGTACTTGAGTCGGTGGAGTTACCACCATAGGTCTTGACCATCACCGTAATTTTTTCTCTATATAGTGGATTCGGGTGATAGCCTATACCCAAAGTGATTTTTTTCTCGCAAGAGTTTTCCACTTCGTCACCAAAATTATTGTATTGATTTTGTGTGATTGATTTAATTTTCTGTTTTAATTTATTATTATTGTTTTTATAGTTACAACATAATTAATTATTGGATATTGTGGTTGCCTGTTAATTTATCCATAGTTGCGGTAATTAGGACTCATCTTGTTTATTGCGTTAAATTCTGTATAGGGTCAGAACCTTAGGTAATCGCGAATTTTTAATTGGTATCAGAGCCTGAACTTGATCCTTGACCCGTTAGCTATGGAACGTAGTCAACCCTTGAATTGTCCGCCATTTTTTGATGGCACATAATATTTATATTGAAAGGTTCGCATGAAGGCGTTCCTTAAGTCATTAGATGAAAGGGTATGGATGACTGTTGAAGACGGGTGGAAAACTCATGTTGTTGTTGTTGATGGGGTCTCTTCTGTTGGGTTTCTACTATAGTCCCAAGATCATTCAAGCAATGAAATATGTGAATACAATAAAAAAGTATGGCGGAATCATACTTACAATGAACAGATTTGCGATGCGAGGAACAACAAAAATTCTTTGCTCCTTCCTTGAAGCTTTCGGCCATGGCCTCCATGGTTGTCCTCCTTATGTTCTTCAAGCTCCAAGCTTTGTTTGAGATTCCATGCTCAAGGGTTTGTTTCCCTATCACCTTTGGATGACTCTTAATGTGTGCTAGCACCTTGGAAATTTTGCCATAAAATTCCCTATTCGCTTCATCTTGTTCTCGGCTTTGGAGAAGAAAGAAAGAAGAAATTGGCCCAAGGCCGTGAGAGTGGGAGAGGAGAAGAGAGAAGTTTTGTGTTGTGTATTTGGTTATTTTAATTTCCAAAATTCAAATACCAAAAACAATTACCATTTTTCCAAAAAGGTACAAGACTTTTAAAGTCTTCCAATCACCACCATCAATCACTAAAAAGTGACTAGACATCACATCACCCAAAGTGACAAGACATCCATCACTTGAATGACTAATGATGTGACGCTTGATGTGACTTGTGGGCCGCACTTGAATTCGAAATGAGAGTGGGCCCGCAAATACTCCCGGGCTCGGGTTCGCTAATTCCGAATTAACGAATTTTCCGTTGCGACGTAATTAAATCAAATTTAATTAAATAATTTTGCCTAGCAAAATTACTATCCACGTCGCTAACGAATTAATTCTAAATTAACTAGTTTGCCTGAATTAAAATCTAATTTTAATTCCGCGTCGAAATCCAATTTCGTATAATATATCGAATATATTATTTTTATTGATTAATTCCAAATTAATCATTCTCTCTCTTTAAATAATATTTTATCCTAGATAATCCTAGATTAATTTTCTCTCTCTAATAATTAATCCCATATTAATAATATGCGAGTCATACGTCATCGGTGAATCTTCGGGAAGCGACCCATGAGATCCCCGTATATGTTGGCAGTAAATCCAATCGTCGGACTATCCGAACATGTACGTACCTAGTACTACGTTTTTACCGATTTACAAGACATGGTTGGCTTCTAGCAAAAACCGTGCCTACCCAATTCTCCAGAAATATTCTTAAAGGAATATATAATCTTTATCAGGCGTAGTATACGTAATATTGCGTATTGCGATCCAGTATCGGATGTCACGTGTAATGCTTGGGGCTGGAATTGTGTCTGCCCCGTACGAATCACATATCAGATCTCTGGTAACTAGTCTTTATAATCGGATAAGCATGACCTAGTCATATTATTCTGATAGCTGCAACATAAAAGAGCACCAGTTCCGTATCCTACGTGATCATCATCTCCACTATGACTGGAGTGATACTTCCATCTCGACATCACACCCAATACACTACGATTCTCAATATACCCAGAAGAGGCATACACAGAACCTGTTAAAGCCCTGGACGACCAAAACCAAAGTATATTGATTGTCGCAAGTATTAGCGGTGCAAGTCTCAGGTTAAGACCAAATACACCTACCCTGATTCGAACTTCCATAGACACATAGTCATACTACCAATGGAATTCCGAGGGGTATATCTAGAGCGAAGCTGTTTCTGTACCATTGGTAAACACAACCTTCTATTACACTTGCATGAGTATCTAATACCCAAATATATGAGAACTATGCCGTTATGCTCCCACAACGCGCACAAGTGTAATAATAGTCTATTCCGCATTATCGATGTCCAATCTCGATAATACTACGACTAGGGATATTTAATGATTAAACCTTCATGGATTGATACTGTCTCATATCATCTCAATCCGGAACTAATCATAAGGACCTTTTATCATTTATACATCTTGGTAATCTAATTACAAATGATAAAAGAGCAATTTCCTTTGTCACATAGTTAATTTGTACAACAACACCATGATCTGTACAAATAGTGATGCTATGGGTCATAATTGTCCAACAATCTCCCACTTGGCCTATAGCCAATCACTCAAGTGTCCTACACCCGAACTATGTATGGTTCGCTCAAATTTCTACTGAGGAAAGGTTTTCGTCAGCGGATTTGCATGATTATCATCTGATGCGATTTATACGATCATCACATCGCCACGATGTATTATCCGAACGAATCAGATGAATATTTGAAGTATATATCTGGATCGTTGATGAGACCATTAATTCTTTAGCGTGTGATGTAGCCTAGCTCAGCTGCTAACAAAACTACTCATAATCTAATTAGGATTATTATCGATCCAAAAGGCTTCTATTGTTGCCTCAGCTGCAGCAATATTCCGCTTTTGTTGTTTATTCAGTAACAGTATCTTGCTTGGAATATTTCTAGCTCACTGTTCCGTTATTCAAACTTTATAGTACCTTTATTGCGACTTATAGTCGTTTTTATCGGTTTGGAAACTTGCAACGGTGAACCCAGTCACTTCTAGTTCTCATTCTCCATAGTATAAGACAACATCCTTAGATCATCTAAGATACTTAAGGATGTTATTAACACCAATCCAGTGACTATCACTTGGATTGGCCTGATTGTTACTCCATATGTTCAAAGCATATGAGACACCAGTGTTGGTTTTATTCTAGGTCCCAAGATCATCAAACAAGCATGAATAAGTGTGAAATACATATCAAAGAAGTTGCGGAACACTTACATTGATCGGTTGAGACGATTTGGTGAAGAACAAATCGATTTTGCTCCTCCAAAGTGGCGCCAACTGCATGCAGTCCACTGCCCACGTTTTTCAGCTTTGTTCATCCAATTTGAGCTCCGAATCTTCGTCGAACGATTCCCGGCTCGTGGGTGAGTGTCCCTAACACCTTCATATGTCTCTTGGGAGTGCTAGCTCGCTTGGATTTTGCCACAAAACCCACAATTTGTTCCCAAAATTCGGCCAACCCATGGCAGTTCACTGCCATGGGCGTGAGAGTGAGAGAGTTAAAAGGAGAATAAGAATTGTGTATTAGGTTATTTCAAAGCATTTCCAAAATGCTTTATATATTTACCATAAATATATATTAAACATTTACCAAACAATTAATATAAAATCAATTGGTAAATGCTTTCCACCAACTAACACTATTCCACCCACTTACATCAACTATTCATTTCACTTTATTAAAGTGACATGTCTTTCAATCAATCAATCACTCACATCAATCAAATGTCACATCACTCAAAGTGACGTTTGATTTGACGCTTTGATGTGACGAATGACTTGACGCTTGATGTGACTTGCGTGCCGCACTCGAATTCGAAATATGAATGCGCTCGCAATCACACTCGGGCTCGGGTTCGTTAATTCCAAATTAACGATTTATCCATTGCGTCGTAATTAAATGATTACGCCTAGCGAATTCACTATTCACGTCGCTAACGAATTAATTCTAAATTAATTCGTTCGCCCGAATTAAAATCCAATTTCAATTCCGCGTCGAAATCCAATTTCGTTTGATATATCAAATATATTAATTTACGACGATTAATTCCAAATAATCGTTATCTCTCTTTAGACGATATTTTATCCTAGATAAAATATCTCCGTAATTAATCCGAGATAAATTTTCTCTCTCTCTTCTATATAATCCCAGATTATTCAAAGTGCGAGTCATACTTCATCGGTGTATCATTGGGACGCGACCCAAGAGATCCCCGGATATGTTGGCAGTAAATCAGGTCGTCGGACTATCCGACACGTACGTACCAAGTACTACGTTTTACCGATCACAAGACAAGGTTAGCTTCTAGCAAAACGCCATGCCTACCCAATTCTCAGGAAATATTCTTACAGGAATATATAAGGATCTATATCAGCATAGTACACAGTAGTATTGTGCATATCGGCCCAGTATCGGATAGTCACGTGCTAGGGCTGGGGCTGGATAAGTGTCTGCCTCGTCCGAAGCACATATCGGATGTCTGGTAACTAGTCTCTATAATTGGATATACATGACCTTGTCATAATATCCCGATGGCTGCAGCACCTCAGAGTACTAATACCGTATCCTGCGTGACATCATCTCCACTATGACTGGAGTGATACTTCCGTCTTGACATCACACCCAATACTCTACGATTCTCAATATACTCAGCTTTGGCGTACACAGAACCGGTTAGAGTCCTAGACGACCTCAACTAAAGTATATTGATTGTCGTAAGCATTAGCGGTGCAAGTCTCAGGTTAAGACCAAATACACCTACCCTGATGTCAGATTCCCATAGACACATAGTCATAATACCAATGGGATTCCGGGGGTCTATCCAGAGCGAAGCTGTTTCCCGTACCATCGGTGAAACACAACCTCCTATCGCACTTGCATGAGTATCCAATACCCAAATATATGAGAACTATGCCGTTGTGCCCTCACAACGCGCACAAGTGCAATACTAGCCTATTCCGCATTATCGATGTCCAGTCTCGATAATACTCCGGCTAGGGATATTTAATGATTAATCCTTCGTGGACTGATACTGTCTCATATCATCTCAATCCAGGAACTAATCATACGGACCTCTCTTCATTTATACATCTAAGGTGATCTAATCACAAATGATGAGAGTGCAATTTCCTTGTCACATAGTTAATTTGCTAGAACAACACAATGATCTGTGCAAATAGTGACGCTATGGGTCATATTATCCAACAATCTCCCACTTGGCACATAGCCAGTCACTCAAGTGTCGAACACCCGAACTATGTACGGTTCACTCAAATTGCTGAGAAAGGTTTTCGTCAGCGGATTTACATGATTATCGTCTGACGCGATTTATACGATCATCACATCGCCACGATGTATGATCCGAACGAATCAGATGATATAGAAGTAATATATCTGATCGTCGATGAGACCTTTAATTCCTTAGCCTTGTGCTGACACCTAGCTCAGCTGCTAACAGAACTATACTAATCTAATTAGATTTATTATCGACCCAAATGGCTTCTATTGCTGCCTCAGTCGCAGCAATAATCCGCATTTGTTGTTTATTCGGCAAAGTATCTTGCTCGAGATTTCCAGCTCACTGTCCCGTTTTTTCAAACTTTATAGTACCGTAGTATTAAATTGTTTGGAAACTTGCAGCAGTGATACCAGTCACTTCAAGTTCTCCTTCTCCATAGTTTAGACAACATCTTTAGTTCTCTAAGATACTAATAGATGTCCTTAACTTCAATCCAGTGACTATCACTTGGATTGTACTGATTGTGACTCCATATGCTCCAAGCGTATGAGACACCATATCAAGTACATTTTAAATGTACAATTTCCCAGAGAGTGTTAACAACTCCAAATCTATCCCAGTAGATCTTTATTCCTTGAATAAGTTTGTTACTCCCAGAATTCTACGGAGAATATCTATGAAAGCCAAGCTTCCACTAATTGCTTTATGGGAATTTCACTGTCAGTGCGCTCCCCACTAACCTCCTTATATACACAAAAATTATTTCGTTTTGAGTCAAATCAAAAACCATTATGATTATTTCAAAACGTCGGTTCCAAGAACCTTATGCTTGCTTCAATCCAAACATGGATCGAATACCCGCAAACCTTGTTTCGGTTATACAAAATCGTCAGGATGTTGTAAGCATCATCCAAAAGGTTTCCTTTTCAGGAAGGCGTATTTGATCTTTAACTAACGACATTTCAAAATGAAATATGCAGTATCTACAAGCATCTTCAAAATGGATTTACCATGGCAACAGGTAAAAGGTTGAACCGTAATCAACACAATGTTGATAACGATACCTTTCCGTCAAAAGCCTAGCTTTGTACGTTGGTATGTGTTGGTTTCTATAATATGTCCCAAGGAAAGATTAAGCATGTGAAATACAACAATGAATATATATAAAAGATGAAGTATGGCGGAATCATACTTACCAAGCTTTTGTGATGTAGAAAATCAAGCCAAGATGGAAGCTCCAAGGTTGATGATTTTCGGCCAAGGAAACAAGATGTGGAAAGCTCCAAGCTTTGTGTTTCCAAGCTCTATGATGGTTTCCCTATCACCTCTTTTGATCCCTTGAAGGTGCTAGCCTTGCATGTGAGAAGATGTTCCAAACAACCACACTATCTTCAAGCTTTTTGGCAACCAAAATGAAGAAGATGAAGACCAAAAAACTGCATGCAGTTTTCGGCAATGTGAGAGAGAGAAGAGAGATTTTCTTATTGATTTTTGATACCAAAAATCAATTTATATTTATGCCATAATATTTATTAAATAATAATAAATCTATGACACAAACCATGCAAAGGCTTAGAGTGTCAAACACTCAAATTCCATGCATAACAATTGAGTGTATTATACACTATCACCATGCAATGCATTATCAATAAAATAATACATATATATGACATGTGTCATGTGGGCCCCACACGTTTCCAAATGAAAGCGGGCCCACGTGCACTCACGCGTTCGGGTTCGATATTTCCGAAATACCGAACTTGCGTCGCGACGTTAATTAAATCGAATTTAAATAAATAATCGCGCCTAGCGAAATTATTATTTACGTCGCTACGAATTAATTCTAAATTAACTCGTATGCCCGAATTAAAATCTAATTTTAATTTCGCGTCGAAATCGAATTTCAATTATTATATCGAATATAATAATTTATCGATTAATTCCAAATTAATCGTTCCTCTCTCTCTATAAGGCACTTTATCCGAGATAAAGTTTCTCCGCAATTAATCCAAGATTAATTAAGTTCGAATCAAATATCATAGGTGAATCTTCAGGAAGCGACCCAAGAGATCTCCGGATATTTGGCAGTAAATACGGTCGTCGGATAATCCGAACACGCACGTACCTCGTACTACGTCTTACCGATTTACAAGACAAGGTTGGCTTCTAGCAAAGCGCCATGCCTACCCAATTCTCCAGAAATATTCTTATAGGAATATAAGATCTATATCAAGCGTAGTATACCGTAGTATTGCGTACATCGATCCAGTATCGGATGATCACATGCTAGGCCTGGGGCTGGAGATGTGTCTGCCCCGTACGAAACATATATCGGACATCAAGCAACTAGTCTCTTTAAATCGGACAATCCTGACCTAGTCATATTGTCCCGACGGTTGCAACCTTTTATAGAGTACTAGTTCTGTGTCCTGCTGATGATCACCTCCCTCCATATGTCTGAAGCGATACTTCCATCTTGACATCACATCCAGTACACTACGATTCTCGATAAACCCAGAAGAGGTGTACACAGAACCGGTTAAGGTCCCCAACCACCAAAACCAAAGTTTACCGATTGTCGCAAGTACTAGCGATGTAAGTCTCAGGTTAAGACCATATACACCTACCCTGATGCGGCCTCCCATAGACACGCAGACATACTACCAATGGGATTCCGCGGGGTCTATCCAGAGCGAAGCTGTTTTCCGTACCATCGGTAAAACACAACCTCCTATCGCACTTGCATAAGTATCCAATACTTAAATATATGAGAACTATGCCGTTGTGCCCTCACAACGTGCACAAGCGCAATACTAGTCTATTCCGCATTATCGATGTCCATCTCGATAATACTACCGACTAGGGATATTTAATGATTAACCTTTATGGATTGATACTGTCTCATATCATCTCAATCCAGTATTAATCATATGGACTTTCGCCATTTATAATCAAAGTAAATAATATTACAAAACGGCAAAAGACAATTTCATTATCACATAGTTAATTTTGTACAATAATACAATATCATTTACAAACAGTGACGCTATGGGACATAATGTCTAACAATCTCCCACTTGGCCTATAGCCAGTCACTCAAGCATCTAATACCCGAACTATGTATGTGTCGTTCAAAAACTTGCTGAAGAACAGCCTTCGTCAGCGGATCTGCAATGTTGTCATCTGATGTGACCTTCTCGACCTTTACATCGCCACGATGTATAATCTCCCGAATCAGATGGTAACGTCGAAGAACATGCTTGGACCGTTGATGAGACCTTGGTTCCTTAGCCTGTGCTATAGCCCCGTTATTGTCACAATACAATGGAACGGGCTCAGCTGCTAACGGAACTACTCCTAATCCGATTAGGAACTTTCGGATCCAAACTGCCTCCTTTGCTGCTTCAGATGCAGCGATGTACTCCGCTTCTGTTGTTGAATCGGCAACAGTATCTTGCTTGGAAGATTTCCAGCTCACTGCTCCTTTATTCAAAAAATGTACCCGGATTGCGACCTGTAGTCATCCTTGTCGGTTTGGAAACTTGCATCGGTATACCCAGATACCGCAAGTTCTCCACCTCCATAAATTAAGAAAGCATCCTTAGTCGTTTAAGATAGATATAAGGATATTCTTAACTGCTGTCCACTGACCTCGACCTGGATCGGCCTGATAGCGACTGCACATGCTCAAAGCATATGAGACATCAGGTCGTGTACATATCATGGCATACATGATCGATCCGACTGCCGAGGCGAACGGTATCCGACTCATGTTGTCTCTCTCTTCCTGAGTCTTAGGACACATGTCCTTAGACAGAGAGGTACCACGTACCACTGGAACCAATCCCCTCTTGGATTGTTCCATGTTGAATCGCTTCAACACTTTATCAATGTATGTACTCTGGGAGAGTCCAAGCAGCTTTCTAGATCTATCCCGGTAGATCTTTATTCCAAGAATAAAGGCTGCTTCTCCCAGATCTTTCATGGAGAATTTTAATGAAAGCCAAGCTTTCACCGACGTTAGCATGGGAATGTCATTGCCTATAAGCAATACGTCGTCGACATAAAGGACAATAAAAGTAAGTGCTCTCCCACTACCTTCTTGTATACACAAGGGTCATCTGCGTTTTGCACGAAATCATATTCTTTTATGATCTCATCAAAACGCTGATTCCATGACCGTGATGCTTGCTTCAATCCATAAATGGATCGATTTAACTTACAAACCTTGTTTGCAAGTCTAGGTACGATAAAACCGTCAGGCTGTTGCATATAAACATCCTCCAAAAGGTTTCCGTTAAGGAAAGCGGTTTTAACGTCCATCTGCCATATCTCGTAATCGAAATATGCAGCTATTGCAAGCATTATCCGAATGGATTTAATCATGGCAACGGGTGAGAAGGTTTCGTCATAATCAATACCATATTGTTGACGATACCCCTTCGCTACAAGCCTAGCTTTGTACGTTTGTACGTTGCCATCCATGTCGGTCTTCTTCTTGAAGATCCATCTGCATCCAATAGGCTTTACGCCTTCTGGTGCATCAACCAGTGTCCAAACTTGGTTGGCGTACATGGAATCCATCTCGGACTTCATGGCATCTCCATCGCATAAAGCGAATCGATATTTTGTATCGCTTCCTCATACGTAGCCGGTTCATTATCCTCAATAAGATTAATATCTACATGAGGTGAGATCAGGAACCCATACCTCTCAGGTACTGTTCTGACTCTCTCCGACCTACGCGGTCCTTGTGTATGTGAAGTTTGTGGTACAGACTCATCCCGGATGGTCTGTTCATGTTCCGTCGTTGATTCATTGCCAGGAACAGTATCACTACGATCTTCATCGAGTTCTACTTTCCTCCCACTTACCACTGCATTTATAAAATCCTTTTCAAGGAAAAATGCTTGTAGAGCAACAAATACTTTGTTCTCTTGTGGGTGATAGAAGTAATATCCTTTGGTTTCCCTAGGATATCCTACGAAAAGGCATTTATCAGATTTGGGTTCAAGTTTGGTACCTTCCAAACGTTTAACATATGCCCAGCATCCCCAAATCTTCAGGAAAGAGAAACCTGGTTTCCTTCCTGTCCATATCTCATATGGAGTCTGTTCAACAGACTTCGACGGTACCTTATTCAAAATAGTATAGCACTGTTTAATAATGCGTATCCCCAGAAGGATATTGGTAGCTCAGTGCGACTCATCATTGACCTTACCATGTCCAACAAGGTGCGGTTTCTCCGTTCGGACACACCGTTTAATTGCGGTGTTCCAGGAGGAGTCCACTGTGAAAGAATACCATATTCTTTCAAGTAATCTTGAAACTCATAACTTAAGTATTCGCCACCACGGTCTGACCGTAATGTCTTAATACTCTTCCCTGTTTTGTTTCTCCACTTCGTGTCGAAACTCTTTGAATTTCTCAAAAGTTTCCGACTTGTCTCATAAGATACACATAACCGTAACGAGATGCATCATCTGTAAAGGTTAAGAAGTAGTGAAATCCACCTCTAGCCTGGCTAGACATGGGCCCGCATACGTCAGTATGAACGAGAGCCAACAGTTCTGTGGCACGTTCACCTTTACGGCTAAAAGGTGATTTAGGCATTTTGCCTAAAAGACAAGATTCGCAGACGTCATATGAATTGGGATCAAATTCGTCCAAGTACCCACTCTTCGAAAGTGTGGATATGCGAGTCTTGTTGATGTGTCCTAGACGACAATGCCACATATAAGCTTCATCTTTTAGATTACTTCTTTTGAGCCTTTTGTTTGTCATTTTAGGAGATTCATTTATATTCAAAATATAAAGACCGTTATTTGCAACAGCTGTGCAAATTTCTGCATCATTTTTATATAAATAACACCCAGTGTTTCTAAATACAAAAGTGTAACCCTGCTGGGTTAACAAGGATACAGATATAATATTCCTAGTTAAACTAGGTACAAAATAACAGTTCAAAAGTTTAAGTACATGCCCTGAGGGCAGTTCTAAAACAAAAGTCCCTACGGCCAAAACAGCAACTGGTGTTCCGTTTCCGACCCGTAGATCCATCTCCCCTGATGCCAGCACCCTGCTATCATGCAGATCCTGCACATCAGTACAAATATGAGCACCACAACCAGAATCAAAAATCCAATTTTTAAAACTAGAAGTATTCATATTTATCTCAATAACAAACATACCAGAGGCGATAGCCTTGCCAGCCTTGATATCCTCCCTCTGCCCTTTGCCCATTCGGCAGTCACGTTTCCAGTGACCCCTCTTGCCGCAGTTGAGGCAGATGTCGCGAGATTTGTCCTTTGGCTTCCTAGAAGCCACTGTCAACTTGCCTTTGCCCTTTTTCTTGAACTTCTTCTTCCTCGCACCTCCAATTGCCTTGGGCCCACCCCTTGGCGCATGAGAGGTCGATGCAAAATGCGCCTCGCGCTTGCTCCCCTTTAGGAGTTCCCTTTCGGACTCCTTCAAGACGGATAACAGCTCTCCAAGAGTGTCATCTGTATCCATCAACTTGTAGTTGATTATGATTTGTTTCCAAGTATCAGGAAGTGACTGCAAGATCATATCTATAGTCAGCTCAGCCTCCAAGACTATTCCCATATTGGCCAACTCATCAATATCGGCGATCATTTGAGTCCCGTGGGCTTCAACTGATGCGCCGTCTGTCATCCGGGAGCGGAAGAGTTTCCTTACTAGCTCGTACCTCTTCATCCGCTTATTGGTGCGGTGAAGATCACGCAATCTTGCCATCATGTTATAGGGATCCAAGTCCCTGTACTGGCGTCTGAAATGCTGGGTCATTGCAGCTAGCATAACTGACTGAGCTTGGTCACAATCGTCACTATGAGTCTTCCATAACTCTAGCTCCAGTGGCTCAGTGGGTTTAGGCGGGAGAGGTCTCTGAATAGTATACAGTATCCTCTCAGCCCCAAGCACTATCTTGAGGTTCATTTCCCAGTCGGCAAAGTTTGTCCCTTTGAAGACATTATCGCCCATGATTATGTCGCGGATATTACCTTTGCCAATCATCTTGACAACTATAGTCCAACTATAAAGTCAACGATGTTATGGGTACAGTCAAACTGTTACAAGTAAAAAATAACAATATATTAGTCCAACTAATTATTTAAAATATTGACGAAATAATTTTGAAAGACGCGTAAGGCTAAGTATCTGAATGAAATTGCAAATTCAATAATAGCCTCCCACTATTTTTCTTCAAGTTTCTAACCCTCTGTAGAGAACTCGGGAAATCGAATTTCCTAGTGGGCTAGGATCCCGTTAAATAACACACAACCTTGACTTTGGCCAATAAAAATTGTATGCTATTTAACTTAGGTAGATCTCCATGATCAATTGGATCTCATCCAATTCCTAGATCCGTTTAGGTGGACATCCAAGTCCGAAACATATGTATAATGCAATGTACCCATCAACATTTTCCTAACCATATCCTCCGAATCATCTAGGCCTTGGCTTTGGCCAAAACAAACCTAATGATTCCAGTTAAGCGGGACCCATTGACGAGGAAAGTTTCGTAATCAATGTCGTTGGACAAAAAGTGATCTTGACTTTGGCCAATAAAAATCACGATTTGGACAAGACACCGATATGCAACAAAACTCTCATGATTCAAGTACATCCTTGATTGACAAAGGTCTTGACTTTGGTCAAAAACAAACCAATGCCAACTTCGGATCTTGAACAAGAACCATTCAATGGAAGGATATTCGCTTAATATAAATTGAGGGATTTTCGCGTAATTGGCAACCAATTTATTTATCTTTGTTAGGTCTCATCATCATACACCCTTAAGCATGCTTCTAAAACATCATAAAGCGCGTAAAGTAAATTAATAGTGATATGCGGATGGATATATAAACAACTTGTTCCTAGAACAAATCACTCCCTTTCCTCTCCCCGCTAGCACTATTCTACTACTACCCAATTACATAATACAATAAGAGAAACCTCATTTACATTGAGGGGAATTAGGTGAGAAGAAATACAAAGAGATAAAGAGATAAGGCTGGACACGCAGGTCCAATTTATAAATTCCAAATTACAATAATTTCTAAAATTACCCTTTCCCTTCTAATATCCATCCGATATACACTATTCATTCATCACATACATATATATTCAAACAAGACATGCTTTTACAACCAATCTAATCCAATTAATTAGTCTTTGTTAAAGTGATCATCCAATGTTCAAACAACGGTTTGATTTTGCGCGAGTCCAACTCGATTGAGAATAAGTACATAAGGTACGAATTCGCGAATTATATCGAACTACTTATTAAATCTAATTTAATTCGTATTCAATACTAATTCAATTATTTAATTCCAAATTAAATGTTTACACTTTTAATGTGCTTTAAAGACTTAGATTCTAAATCTAATCCTATTGGGTCTCAAAGCCCAACTAACATCCAATGTTAATTTAATTCAAGTCAAATGGGCTTTCAATTGATTTATTAAGGCTTGGGCTTTGGTCAATGTGGGTCAAACCCAATTACCAAGCCCAAATAAGGAATCACCCTTAAATGCCATAAAACCAATTTTAAGCCCATAAGGCCCAATTAAATTTTTAAAGCCCATTAATTAATTTTAATATTCCAAACATTAAAGTCCAATTAATTAAAGTGTAATACCAAGATTAATATATTAAACCAAATATTTCAAAAATACCCATTTAATTTATTAATCATCTATTTTTAAAATAAATGTCCAACATTAATTTTAACAAAAATCAACTCCTTTACATGTTCTTATGTATTCGGCCAAGGTGAGTTTTTGTGTCGATTTGTTTTTCAATCCGATTGAATTACTAATCTACGTCCCGTACACGTTCTAAGTCATCCAATGATCTTAAACACAAAAATTCCAATCCACTCCAAGTAGCAACACATTCGGCCAAGGCATGAATTTGGGGAAAAAATCATCCAATGCATTTTTCATAAAATTGATTCCATGTAACATCATTCTATATACATGTAAGCATTCTTATTATCAAATTTCACAAGAACATGCTTCAATCAATTTTATCATACCATTCGGCCAAGGTTGAATTTTTGGGGAAAATCATCCAATGCATTTTTCATAAAATTGATTCCATGTAACATCATTCTATATACATGCAAGCATCTTATTATCAAATTTCACAAGAACATGCTTCAATCAATTTCTTCATACCATTCGGCCAAGGTTAAATTTTTGGGGAAAAATCATCCAATGCATTTTTCATAAAATTGATTCCATGTAACATCATTCTATATACATGCAAGCATACTCATTCATCAAATTTCACAAGAACATGCTTCAACCAATTTTGTCAAATTTTAACCTAAAGTATTTCATGCTTAACCATGGCTCCATGATACCATTGTTGGTTTCTATAATATGTCCCAAGGAAAGATTAAGCATGTGAAATACAACAATGAATATATATAAAAGATGAAGTATGGCGGAATCATACTTACCAAGCTTTTGTGATGTAGAAAATCAAGCCAAGATGGAAGCTCCAAGGTTGATGATTTTCGGCCAAGGAGAAAAGATGGGAAGCTCCAAGCTTTGTGTATTCCAAGCTCTATGATGGTTTCCCTATCACCTCTTTTGATCCCTTGAAGGTGCTAGCCTTGCATGTGAGAAGATGTTCCAAACACCACACTATCTTCAATCAAGCTTTTTGGCAACCAAAATGAAGAAGATGAAGACCAAAAACTGCATGCAGTTTTCGGCAATGTGAGAGAGAAAAGAGAGATTTTTCTTAATTTTCTTGATGATTTTTGATACCAAAAATCAATTTATATTTATGCCATAATATTTATTAAATAATAATAAATCTATGACACAAACCATGCAAAGGCTTAGAGTGTCAAACACTCAAATTCCATGCATAACAATTGAGTGTATTATACACTATCACCATGCAATGCATTATCAATAAAATAATACATATAATGACATGTGTCATGTGGGCCCCACACGTTTCCAAATGAAAGTGGGCCCACGTGCACTCACGCGTTCGGGTTCGATATTTCCGAAATACCGAACTTGCGTCGCGACGTTAATTAAATCGAATTTAAATAAATAATCGCGCCTAGCGAAATTATTATTTACGTCGCTAACGAATTAATTCTAAATTAACTCGTATGCCCGAATTAAAATCTAATTTTAATTTCGCGTCGAAATCGAATTTCAATTATTATATCGAATATAATAATTTTATCGATTAATTCCAAATTAATCGTTCTCTCTCTCTCTATAAGGCACTTTATCCGAGATAAAGTTTCTCCGCAATTAATCCAAGATTAATTAAGTTCGAATCAAATATCATAGGTGAATCTTCAGGAAGCGACCCAAGAGATCTCCGGATATGTTGGCAGTAAATACGGTCGTCGGATAATCCGAACACGCACGTACCTCGTACTACGTTCTTACCGATTTACAAGACAAGGTTGGCTTCTAGCAAAGCGCCATGCCTACCCAATTCTCCAGAAATATTCTTATAGGAATATAAGATCTATATCAAGCGTAGTATACCGTAGTATTGCGTACATCGATCCAGTATCGGATGATCACATGCTAGGCCTGGGGCTGGAGATGTGTCTGCCCCGTACGAAACATATATCGGACATCAAGCAACTAGTCTCTTTAAATCGGACAATCCTGACCTAGTCATATTGTCCCGACGGTTGCAACCTTTTATAGAGTACTAGTTCTGTGTCCTGCGTGATCATCACCTCCATATGTCTGAAGCGATACTTCCATCTTGACATCACATCCAGTACACTACGATTCTCGATAAACCCAGAAGAGGTGTACACAGAACCGGTTAAGGTCCCCAACCACCAAAACCAAAGTTTACCGATTGTCGCAAGTACTAGCGATGTAAGTCTCAGGTTAAGACCATATACACCTACCCTGATGCGGCCTCCCATAGACACGCAGACATACTACCAATGGGATTCCGCGGGGTCTATCCAGAGCGAAGCTGTTTTCCGTACCATCGGTAAAACACAACCTCCTATCGCACTTGCATAAGTATCCAATACTTAAATATATGAGAACTATGCCGTTGTGCCCTCACAACGTGCACAAGCGCAATACTAGTCTATTCCGCATTATCGATGTCCATCTCGATAATACTCCGACTAGGGATATTAATGATTAACCTTTATGGATTGATACTGTCTCATATCATCTCAATCCAGTATTAATCATATGGACTTTCGCCATTTATAAATCAAAGTAAATAATATTACAAAACGGCAAAAGGCAATTTCATTATCACATAGTTAATTTTGTACAATAATACAATATCATTTACAAACAGTGACGCTATGGGACATAATGTCTAACAGTATGTTGCCAATCCAATATGTCTTCTTGAAGACGTTACTGGCCAATAGGCACAATGCCTTGCGGTACAACAACTAGTATCCAAACATAGTTGTTATACATGGAATCCATTTCGGACTCATGGCACTTTGCCATATAAGGGAGTTGATACCTTGTATCACTTCCTCGTACGTAGTCGTTGGTATACCTCCATAAGATTTCATCTTTAAGGGATTACTTCAGAAACCCATACCCCAAGTTGTTTTCTGATCTATCCGATCTACGCGGTTCTTGTGTATTTGAAGATAATGGTTTAGTTTTCATCCTTGATGAACTATTTGTGTTCCATTATGGACTTCGTGCCTTGAATAGTATTACTCTGATTTTCATCGAGTATCACTATCCTCCCACTGACCACTGCATATCGGTATTCCTCTTTGGAAAACCGCATGGTGAGCAACAATCATATTGTTCTCATGCGAGATTTATAAGTACTATACTTATGGTTTCCTTAGGATACCTATATTTGGCACTTATCCAATTGGGTCCTTAGTTTGGTATCATCCAAACGTTATGCCCGGCATACCCAAATTATTAGGAATGAGAAACCATGTTTCTTTCCTGTTCATATCCAATATGATATCTGTCAAACAGATTTATATGGAACCTTATTCTAAATATTTTTGCACTGTTAATACATATCCTGTTGAAGGAAATGTAGCTCAGAGCGACTCATGATAAACCTTATCATGTCCAACAAAATTCGGTTTTCTTTCGGACACACCGTCTAACTGACGTGTCTCGGGAGGAGTCATCATCTGAAAGAATACTATACTCTTTCATGTATGTTTGAAACTTACTGCTTAAGTATTTTCATTACGGTCTTACCGTGACGGCATAATACTATAGTCGATCTGTTTATCTACTTCGTGTCGAAACTCTAAAAGTTTCTGATCTGTGTTCTTCAAAAGAAACACATAACCATAACGTGATGCCACATCCGTTAAGGTCACGAAACATTCAGTTTCACATCTAGCCTAGCTAGATATTGGCCCACTAACTTCACCATGAATAGGGCTAACAGATCGGTGGCACTTACACTATTACCAAGTAAACAATGTTTTAGGTACTTTACCTAACAAACTAGATTCGTAGACTTTATTTGAATAGTCAAATCAGTCCTAGTACCCACTCTTCAAAAGTGTGGATATACGAGTCTTGTTTAATTGTGTCCTAGACAACAATGCCACAAATAAGTCTCTATTGATCAAATCAATTTGAGCTATTTTATTGTCATTTTATATGTTTGAGATTTTAATTATATTCAAAATATAAATTCTGTTATTCACATCTAATGTGTTTATCTCAGTATCATCTTTATATAATGAAACACTTAGTGTCCTAGAATATAAGGTTTATCCACAATGGATTAAACACTGATATAGAGATAATGTCTCTAGTCAAACTAGTTACATTATAACAGTTCCTATTTAAGTACACACCCGAAGGGTAGTTCCTAAACTTAGGTATCTACGGTCGAAACAGCGACTTTCGTCCCGTTTCCGATTCGCAGAGCAATCTCAGCTTGAAGTCAGTATCCTGCTCAAAGCAGATTCTGAACATCAAACATATATTTTATGTACCACACTAAGTATTTAAAATCTAATTTCAATACTAGTAGTGAACATAACTTTGACAATCATTTTTTAAGTAAGAGCCTTGCCCTTTCTTTATTCCTTCGTGTCTGCCATATCCAAATGGTAGTCACTTGGGATATGTCAATTATCCTGTTCAATATTTCAGGAACCTTAGGCCAAGCCTTGGGTTTTAGAATATCGAAACAATGTGCACCTCGTGCTACATGCCCAATTGCAAATTTTAATACTTCTTAAATCTAAAATTAGATTTATGACAAGTATATTAAATTAAGCACTAAAGTCATCATCACATAAATCTTCCAAAGATTTTATGCTCTACTTATATTGCTTAATTTTGGGCTTAAGGTATAATAAGTTATTTTATCAAATAAAGTAACCTATTATTTATTCCCAATTGAAAATTAAATCATTTAAAATATTTTTAATCCCAGATTATATTTTAAATATCCAACTTTTCAATTTTTTCTTGATTACAATAGTCCAACTATTTAATCAACGATTAGTGGTACTATATATTATAATGATTATAATAGTCCAACTATATAATCAAATATAATCCAAATTAATTAACCTCAATTACATTGATTACTATAATCCAATTAAAAATCAACTGTAAACTGAAATTAATTAATTCAAATATATTGATTAATATAATCCCATTATATATAATCAACTATAATACAGTCCAACTGTTTATTAAAACAACAATTTAAATATTAGTCCAACTAACATTTAATTTATATGACGAGTGATATTTTAATGAGCGCGTATGGCGAGTAATTGAACGAATATTGCAAATTCAATTCTTGCCTCCCACTATTTTTCGTCGAGCCTCTAACCCTCTGTCGAGTACTCGGGAAACCGTGTTTCCTAGTGGGCTAGGATCCCGTTAAATATCACACAATCTTGACTTTGGCCAACAAATTGTATGATAATTAACTAGGTAGATCTCTAAGATCAATTGGATCAATCCAATTCCTAGATCCAGTAGGTGGACATCCAAGTCCGAAACATATATCTTATATATGCCTATATATCCAATATATACCCTAACCTTTTCCTCCTCTGAATCAACTAGGCCTTGGCTTTGGCACAACAAACCTGATGATCCCAGTCAAGCGCGGACCCATTGACCATGGAAGCTTCGTAATCAATGTCGATGGACAAGAAGTGGTTTTGACTTTGGCCAACAAACCACAACTTGGACAAGACACCAATATGGAACAAAGCTTCGTGATTCAAACACATCTTCGACGGACAAGGGCTTGACTTTGGCCAACAACCCATGCCAATCTAGGATCTTGAGTAAGAATCACTCAATGGAAGGAAAAGACGCATGATATTTGATGAGGGCTTTTCGCGTGCAAATTGGCTACCAATTTCATTATCTTTGTTAAGGTCTCATCATCATACACCCTTAAACATGCATTCTAAATACATAATAAAGCGAGTATGAAATAAAATAATAATGATATGCGGATGGATACTTAACACATTGATCCTAGATCAAATCTCTCCCTTTCTCACTCAAGCTAGCACTTGTATTACTTCTACTCTTACACTACACTTCTAAAGAAACCTCATTTACATGAGGAGGGGAATAGGTGAGAAGAGAATACAAAGAGAATAGAGGTGATAAGGCTGGACACGCAGGTCCAATTTAATAAATCGAATTTATTACAACAATTTCCAAAATTGCCCCACCCGACTAATATCCATCCGATATACATTATTCATTCATCACAACCATGTATTCACACATAAGCATGCTATCAATATCTAATCAAATTAATTAATCTGATAATTATGTGATCATCCAATGTTCAAACAACGATTTGATTTTGGTCGAGTCAACTCGTTTTTGCGAATAAGTACTCAAAGTACGAATTCTTGAATTAAATTAAACTACATCATTAAATCCAATTTAACATGTATTTAATACTAATTCACTATTCAATTCCAAATTAAATATTACACTTTATTTAATAAACCTTTAACGACTTAAATTCCAAATTTAATCTTGTCGGGTCTCAAAGCCCGATTAACGTCCAACGTCAATTCAATTCAAGTCTAATAGGCTTTAATTAATTTCTTAAGGCGTGGGCTTCGACAACCAAAGCCCAATCAAGGAGTAACCCCATAAGCCCAGAAATCAATTTAGGCCCATTAGGCCCAATAAACTTAAAAGGTTTATAAGTTGCATTTGAGCTTAACGGAAGTGGCTTTGGGCCCCAATTGGATCCAATCCGTTGGCCTAACCCCACTTTGTACAACAAAGCCCAATAAGCCCATTTACAACTTTAAAAGCCAATTTCAAATTAGGCCCAAATAATTAAATTACCAAATTCCAAATTCGCAATTAATTACCAAAGTGTATTACATGATTAATCAACTAAATCAACATTTCCAAAACACTAAATTAGTCCAATTAATCATACTCAATTCATTATCATATGTCCAACACACAATTGAAAAAATCAAACCCATTAACCATGCTTAAAGTCTCGGCCAAGGGAGGTAAGTTTTTGTCCGATTTGAATTTAATCCAATTAATTCCACAATCGACATCTAATTAACTTCCCGAATGATTTCATACACATCCAATGTCATAAAATCAAAAATCCAAGACATTAAAGGGCATTATAGAATTCGGCCAACATAAGCAAATTAGGGATTTTGTTCAATTCAAAATTCAATCCAATTAATTTCAAATTAACATCATCCTACATGATTCTAACTCATCCAATGAATCAAAATCAAAAAATTCCAAATTTCCAAATTCCTTATACCATTCGGCCAAGCTCCATCAATTGGGGAAAATTGATCCAATCATTATTTAATTAAATTGATCCAATCAATCCTTAATTAAACATGTATAAGCATACTCAAACATTCAATTCATTCAAATCATGCTCAAAAACAAAATTTACCCAAATTTTAGCCCTAAACAATTTCATGCTTGAACCTAGGCTCTGATACCATTGTTGGTTTTATTCTAGGTCCCAAGATCATCAAACAAGCATGAATAAGTGTGAAATACATATCAAAGAAGTTGCGGAATACTTACATTGATCGGTTGAGACGATTTGGTGAAGAACAAATCGATTTTTGTCCTCCAAAGTGGCGCCAACTGCAGCAGTCCACTGCCCACGTTTTTCAGCTTTGTTCATCCAATTTGAGCTCTGAATCTTCGTCGAACGATTCCCGGCTCGTGGGTGAGTGTCCCTAACACCTTCATATGTCTCTTGGGAGTGCTAGCTCGCTGGATTTTGCCACAAAACCCACAAATTTTGTTCCCAAAATTCGCCAACCATGGCAGTTCACTGCCATGGGCGTGAGACTGAGATAGTTAAAAGGAGAAGAAGAATTGTGTATTAGGTTATTTCAAAGCCTTTCCAAAATGCTTAATAATTTACCATATAATATAATAAACATTACCAAACCATTAATATTAAAATCAATTGGTAAATGCTTTCCACCAACTAACACTATTCCACCCACTTACATCAACTATTCATTTCACTTTATTAAAGTGACATGTCTTTCAATCAATCATCACTCACATCAATCAAATGTCACATCACTCAAAGTGACGTTTGATTTGACGCTTTGATGTGACGAATGACTTGACGCTTGATGTGACTTGCGTGCCGCACTCGAATTCGAAATATGAATGCGCTCGCAATCACACTCGGGCTCGGGTTCGTTAATTCCAAATTAACGATTTATCCATTGCGTCGTAATTAAATGATTACGCCTAGCGAATTCACTACTCACGTCGCTAACGAATTAATTCTAAATTAATTCGTTCGCCCGAATTAAAATCCAATTTCAATTCCGCGTCGAAATCCAATTTCGTTTGATATATCAAATATATTAATTTACCGATTAATTCCAATTAATCGTTATCTCTCTTAGACGATATTTTATCCTAGATAAAATATCTCCGTAATTAATCCTAGATAAATTTTCTCTCTCTCTTTTAATAATCCCAGATTATTCAAAGTGCGAGTCATACTTCATCGGTGTATCATTGGGACGCGACCCAAGAGATCCCCGGATATGTTGGCAGTAAATCAGGTCGTCGGACTATCCGAACATGTACGTACCAAGTACTACGTTTTACCGATTCACAAGACAAGGTTAGCTTCTAGCAAAACGCCATGCCTACCCAATTCTCCGGAAATATTCTTACAGGAATATATAAGGATCTATATCAGGCATAGTACACAGTAGTATTGTGCATATCGGCCCAGTATCGGATAGTCACGTGCTAGGGCTGGGGATGGATAAGTGTCTGCCCCGTCCGAAGCACATATCGGATGTCTGGTAACTAGTCTCTATAATCGGATATACATGACCTTGTCATAATATCCCGATGGCTGCAGCACCTCAGAGTACTAATACCGTATCCTGCGTGACATCATCTCCACTATGACTGGAGTGATACTTCCGTCTTGACATCACACCCAATACTCTACGATTCTCAATATACTCAGCTTTGGCGTACACAGAACCGGTTAGAGTCCTAGACGACCTCAACTAAAGTATATTGATTGTCGTAAGCATTAGCGGTGCAAGTCTCAGGTTAAGACCAAATACACCTACCCTGATGTCGGATTCCCATAGACACATAGTCATAATACCAATGGGATTCCGATGGGTCTATCCAGAGCGAAGCTGTTTCCCGTACCATCGGTGAAACACAACCTCCTATCGCACTTGCATGAGTATCCAATACCCAAATATATGAGAACTATGCCGTTGTGCCCTCACAACGCGCACAAGTGCAATACTAGCCTATTCCGCATTATCGATGTCCAGTCTCGATAATACTCCGGCTAGGGATATTTAATGATTAATCCTTCGTGGACTGATACTGTCTCATATCATCTCAATCCAGGAACTAATCATACAGACCTCTCTTCATTTATACATCTAAGGTGATCTAATCACAAATGATGAGAGTGCAATTTTCTTGTCACATAGTTAATTTGCTACAACAACACAATGATCTGTGCAAATAGTGACGCTATGGGTCATATTATCCAACAACCAGGTCGCGTACATTTATTTCAATGTACGAGTTCTCGGAGAGTACAAACAACCTTTAGATATTTCCCAGTAGATCTTTATTCATAGAATAAAGGTTGTCTCTCCTAAGAATTCTACGGAGAATTTTCATGAAATCCAAGCTTTCACCGATTGTATTATAGGAATATCATTTCCAAGAAATGATATATCATCATTTAGGACAATCACTGTCAGTGCGCTCCCACTAAACTCCTTATATACACAAGAATCATTTTCGTTTTGAATTAAATCATACACCATTATGATTATATCAAAACGATAGTTCCAAGAACGCAATGTTTGCTTCAATCCATAAGTAGATAGATTTAACTTGCAAACATTCTCCAAAAGGTTTCCGTTTAAGGAAAGCGATGTTGATGTTCAGCTGCCATATTTCATAAATGAAACATGCAGCATTAGCAAGCATTTTCCAAATGGATTTAACCGTGGCAACGGGTAAAAGGTTTCATCATAATCGACATAATATTGATAACGATACATTTTCGCTACAAGCCTAGCTTTGTACGTTGGTATGTTGCCATCCATGTATGTTTTCCTTGAAGACTTATATAGTATCAATCGGCACAATGCCTTCCGGTACATCAACCAGTGTCCAAACTTGGTTGGTATACATGGAATCCATTTCAGACTTCATGGCACTTTTCCATATTAGGGAGTCGATACCTTGTATCACTTCCTCATACGTAGTCAGTTTGTCTTCCTCAATAAGATTGACATCTTCATGAGGTGAGATCAGAAACACATACCCAGGTTGTTTTCTGACTCTCTCCGACTTACGTGGTTCTTGTGTATTCGAAGATTATTGGTATAGTTTCATCCTTTATGAACTATTTGTGTTCCATTAGGAATCGGTGCCTGGAACAGTATTACTCCGATTTTCATCGAGTTTTACTTTCCTCCCACTTTCCACTGCATATAGGTATTCCTCTTAGGAAAACCGCATGGCGAGCAACAATTATATTGTTCTCTTGTGAGTTGTATAAGTACTATACTTTGGTTTCCCTAGGATAACCTACAAATTAGGCACTTATCCGATTTGGGTTTTAGTTTGGTATCATTCAAACATATGCCCAGCATTCCCAAATCTCTAGGAATGAGAAAACCCGATTTCTTGTTCATATCTAATATGAAGTCTGTCAAACAGATTTTATGGAACCTTATTCAAAATAAGTTTTGCTCAGAGTGACTCATGATTAACCTTATCATGTCCAACAAAATTCGGTTTCTCTGTTCGGACACACCGTCAAATTGACGTGTTCCGGGAGGAGTCCTCATTGAAAGAATACTATACTCTTTCAAGTATTTGAGAAACTTATTGCTTAAGTATTTTCCATCATGGTCTAACCGTGACAGTTTTAATACTTTAGCCGATCTGTTTGTCTACTTCGTGTCGAAACTCTTTGAAAGTTTCCGATTTGTGTTTCAAGAGAAAAACATAACCATAACGCGATGCCACATCCGTAAAGGTTACGAAGTGTTCATATCCACCTTTAGCCTAGCTAGACATGGACCCACTTACGTCACTATGAACGAGGGCTAACAGATCGGTGGCACTTGTAATTTTACCAAGTAAAAGGTGTTTTAGGCACTTTACCTATTAAACTAGATTCGTAGACATTATTTGAATGGAATCAAATCTGTCCTAGTACCCACTCTTCGAAAGTGTGGATATACAAGTCTTGTTTAATGTGTCCCAGACAACAATGCCACTTATAAGTCTCAATTGATTAATTCAATTTGAGCTATTTGTTTGTCATGTTATACGTTTGAGATTTATTTATATTCAAAATATAAATATTGTTATTCACATCTAATGAGTTTATCTCAATATCATCTTTATAAAATAAAACACTTTAGTGTTATAGGATATAAAGGTATACCCGCAACGGGTTAAACCCTGATATAGAGATAATGTTTCTAGTCAAACTAGTTACATTGTAATAGTTTCCTAATTTAAGTACATACCCGAAGGGTAGTTCCTAAACTTAGGTTTCTACGGTTAAAACAGCGACTCTCGTCCCATTTCCGACTCGTAGATAAATCTCAACTGAAGTCAGTATCCTACTTACCAGCAGATTCTACACTCCAGTACATATTTATGTACCACATCTAGTATCAAAATCCAATTTTGAAACTAGTAGTGAACATGTTTATGACAAACATACTTGAAGCCGGAGCCTTGCCCCGTCTTCTCTTCCTTCATGTCTGCCTTGTCCATACGGCAGTCACGCTTCCAGTGACCCTGTTTGCCATAGTTTAGGCAGACATCTTGGGATATGTCCTTAGTCTTCCAAGAACACTGTGATGATTTTGCCTTTGCCCCTTTTAGAAGCTCTGGCTCTACCTCCTAGAACATAGCCATCATCTCTCCAAGAGTTTACTCTTAGTTCATTATGAACCTGCCCCAGCTTTCGGGTAGAGACTATAAGATCAAATCTTTGGTAGTCTCGACCACGTAGGTATTACCCAGCTAACCTAGCTGATCGATGTCAGCAATCATCTACGACACCAAGTGCTCGACAGATGTACCATCTGACATACACGAGCTAAAGAGCTTCCTTTTTGCAATTTATACTTCTAAGATCTAAGAATAGATCTATGAAGATCTTTAATTTCATCAACATGGTACAATGATCTAATTCTTAATTCTGACGAAGAAATTAAAGTGTCATTGCGTTAAGTATAAAGGATTGAGCACTAAATTATCATCACATGAATATTCCAAATATCATGTTCTACTATTTGCTCAACTTTGGGCTTAGGCCCAGAGGTTGTTCTATCAAATAGAATAACTTCTCAGTTCTCAGGACTCCTGAGGTTTTATTCCCAATCTGAAAATTAAAGCCGTTTAAAGACATTTTCACCCAGAATTATGTTTTAACCGCTAATCTTTCAGTTATCTTGGTTGTTATAGTCCAACTATCCAATCAACGATTTCTGGTATTATTTAATATAATGATTACTATAGTCTAACTATATAATCATCTATAATTTAATTGGTTAAATTCAAATATATTGATTACTATAATCCAATTATATAATCAACTATAATTTGAAGTAGTTTGAATACAGTCCAACTGTTTAATTTAAAACAACGATTAAATATTAGTCCAACTAATATATTAATTTACGTTAATGATGAAAAATTGAAATGAGCGCGTATTGGCAAGTAACTAAACGAATATTGTAAATTTAATACTTGCCTCCCACTATTTTTTCGGCGAGCCTCTAACCCTTTGTTGAGTACTCTGGAAACCTTGTTTCCTAGTGGTCTATGATCCCATTAAATAACACACAATCTTGACTTTGGCCAACAAATTGTATTATAATTAACTAGGTAGATCTCTAAGATCAATTGGATCCCATCCAATTCCTAGATCCAGTAGGTGGACATCCAAGTCCGAAACATATATCTTATATATGCCAATATATCCAATATATTCCTTAACCTTTTTCCTCTGAATCAATTAAGCCTTGGCTTTGGCACAAAAAACTTAATGATCCCAGTTAAGTGGAACCCATTGACTTTGGAAAGCTTCGTAATCGATGTCGATGGACAAGAAGTGATCTTGACTTTGGCCAACAAATCACAACTTGGACAAGACACCGATATGGAACAAAGCCTTCATGATTCAAACACATCCGCGACAGATAAAGGTCTTGACTTTGGCCAACAAACCAATGCCAATCTTGGATCTTGAGTAAGAATCACTCAATGGAAGGAAAAACGCTTAATTGGAGACCAATTAATTATATTGGTTAAGGTCTCATCATCATACACCCTTAAACATGCATTCTAAAAATATTATAAGGTGCGTAAATAAAATAATGATGATATGCAGATGGATATTTAAACACATTGTTTCTAGAACAAATCTCTCTATTTCCTCTCTCCCGCTAGAACAATATTTACTTCTACCCGATTACATAACACTTCTAAAGAAACTTCATTTACATTGAGGGGAATATGTGAGAAGAGAAATACAAAGAGTCAATAGGTAATAGGCTGGACACGCAGGTCCAATTTAATAAATTCTAAATTTATCTCGTTATACTCTACTCGGATTCCCGACGCATAAGAATCATTAAAAGCCTTTGCTTAACCTCTATCCATACGAGCATCACTTTTTTATTTCACCATATGAATGGACTAGAGGGTAACCCCCCACAGTGAACCAATTATGTCTTTTACGAGTAGGTTGTCCCATTGAACCTAGATCTTGGGATCTCCAGTCAACAAGGTTGGGTTTTCCTTCGTAATAAACATTTATCTAATGGGCTTTAGTCACATTCCCCTCGATGATTTCACAACTAAATCTCTGTTTAACCCATTGGTTAGCGGATCCACAATGTTATCCTTTGATTTTACATAGTCAATCGAAATAACTCCAGTATAGAGTAATTGTCTAACGATATTATGTCTATGATGAATATGTCTAGACTTACCATTATACATATTATTATGTGCCATTCCAATTGCAGATTGACTATCGTAATGAATGCAAATTGCTGGCACTGGCTTAGGCCAACTTGGAATATCCTATAGAAAATTTTGAAAGTCATTATGCTTATTCAGCACACTTATCTAATACAATGAATTCTGATTCCATTATAGATCTGGCTATCACAGTCTGTTTGGAGGATTTCTATGATATAGCTGCACCTGCTAGTGTAAACACATAGCCACTGGTAGACTTTGAGTCTTTCATATCAGATATCCAATTAGCATCACTGTATCCTTCGACTACAGCTGGATATCTATGATAGTGCAACCCATAATTACGAGTAAAACGTAAGTACCTAAGTACTTTCACTATTGCTTTCCAGTGATCAACCCCTAGATTACTCGTATATCTGCTGAGCTTGTTTACTGTACAGGCTATATCAGGCCTTGTACAACTTGATAGATACATCAAACTCCCGATCACTCTAGAGTATTCTACTTGAGATATACCAGCTCCCCTATTCTTTGATAGATGTAGACTCACATCTAAAGGAGTTCTAGCCACAACAAAATCATTATTGTTGAATTTACCAACAATTTTATCCACAAAGTGCGACTGATCAAGAATAAGTCCATCTGGACTTCTCGAGATCTTTATTCCCATAATGACATCTGCTAGACCCATGTCTTTCTTTTCTTGTCCTGGAGCTATAAAGCCTTCAGGTTGTTCCATGTAGATTTCTTCATCTAAATCTCCATTCATAAATGTTGTTTTCACATCCATCTGATGTACCTCAAGATTGCGCAAAGCTGCAATTGCTAGTATCATCCTTATGGAATTTATTCTCGTTACATGAGAATAAGTATCAAAGTAATCAAGACCTTCACATTGTCTGTAACCTTTAATTACAAGTCTTGCTTTGTACTTATCAATTGATTCATCTGCCTTCACTTTCCTTTTGAAAATCCACTTGGACCCTAAAGGTTTACACCCTGGAGGAAGATCCACTAACTCCCAGGTGTGATTTTGTAGGATGGATTCAATTTCACTATTGATGGCATCTTTCCACAAAGCACCATCAGCTGACCTTACAGCTTCGTTATAGCTTTGAGGATCATTTTCTAGCAAAAAAGTCAGAAAATCTGGACCAAATGATTTTTCCGTTCTAGTTCATTTGCTACGTTTAGGTTCAAGTTCAACAACTTGTTGATCCTCTGGAACATTTATGTGCTCTTGGTCTTGACTATCTTCAATGATAGTCTCATGTGCCCGTTTGTGTACATTTGAATTCGAATTAGTTTTACAAGGAAAAACGTATTCGAAAAATGATGTATTCCTCGACTCCATTATCGTATTCTTATGAATATCTGGTATATTAGACTCATGCATAAGAAATCGATAAGCATTACTGTTATATGAATATCCTATGAAAACAAAATCAACAGTTTTTGGTCCTATCTTCACCTTCTTAGGTGGATGAATGACTACTTTGGCAAGACACCCCCACACTCGTAGGAATTTATAGGAAAATACTATTCATTTCCACATTTCATAAGGAGTTTTCCCTGCTTATTTCCATGGTACCTTTTTTAAAAGGTAATTAGCTGATAAGACAGCTTCTCCCCTCATATTATGAGGTAAGCCATAGCTGATTAACATAACGTTCATCATCTCTTTCAAGGTACGGTTTTTTCGTTCTGAAATCCCATTGGATTGAGGTGAATAAGAAACTGTGGTTTGATGTATGATTCCATTTTGCTTACAAAGTGATTGAAAAGGAAAAACATACTCATCACCACGATCACTTCTTAACTCCTTAATTCTTTTATTCAATTGGTTCCCAACTTCATTCTTATAGAGAACAAATTTCTCTATAGCTTCGTCCTTGCTTTTCATCAAATACACATAGTAAAATCTTGTGCAATCATCAATAAAGGTAATAAAATATTTTTTACCGCCTCTCGATTGTATTGAATTAAAATCACATACATCAGTATGAATTAGATCAAGGGGTTCAGAGTTAAGAGCCCATCAGTTACATACCATTTTCCTACATACATCTCATTTTTAGTCAAAAATACTTTATTAGACTCGAACACCATCCAGAATCCATGCTTGTTCAGAAGCGATCCAGACACAAGATTTTTCCGTATTTCTGGTACATACAGAACATTGTTCAAAGTTAACTCTTTCCCAAAGGACATCTTCAGAATCACCTTTCCTAGACCTTCAATCTCAGATGTTGCTGAATTTCCCATGTATATTTTTCCCCATTATCAGCAGGCTCAAATGAAGAAAACATGCTCTTGTCCGAGCACACAAGTCGAGTGGCACCAGTGTCAATCCACCACTCTCTTGGGTTAGAACCCACCAGAATCACCTCAAAAACCACAGCAGAAAGTTTAATGTCTGAAACATCTTGAGTCATGTTTTCCATCACATTAGCCTATTGTTTATTTTTCTTCTTCGGCAGTCTGCACTCAGGAGACTTGTGACCCATTTTGTCACAGTTGAAGCATCTTCCTTGAAATTTGGATTTCTTGGAAACTCCTCCTTTAGGGCCCATCGTTGACCTATTGTTCTTGAGGTTATTGTTCTTATGGCCATGTTCAACAACATTTGCTTTGGGCTCATGAGTTATCCCTCTCTTGTCAGATACTCTGTTATATTCCTTTATTCTAAGCTTAAGAACCAAGTCTTTAATGCTCATTTCCTTTCGCTTATGATTTAGATAATTCTTAAAATCTTTCCAACCAGGTGGTAGTTTTTCAATTATCGAGGCTACTTGGAAGATTTCACTTAAACTCATCCTCTCAGCATGAATTTCTGCTAGAATAATCTGCAGTTCTTGTACTTTGCTTAACATAGTTTTATATTTTCGATCTAAAGATTCCCAAAGCCTTTTTGCTGTTTTCTTTCCAGCGTACACATTCTACAAGGAATCACTTAGCCCATTCAGCACATAATTCCTACATAGGAATTCAGAATGTTTCCAAGCATCGATGGCACTGATCACTTGAATATCAATCTCACCCTCTTTGGGTACATGAGCGTCTTCCTTTAGAAACCTCGCAAGGTTCAACATGGTCAAGTAGAAAAACATTTTCTGTTGCCACCGTTTGAAATTCTGTCCACTGAATTTTTCAGGTTTTTCCGTGGCCGGATTGACGTGGACGTGGCTCATATGTCCAACAGGTTGTCTAGCCACAGAGGCAGCAACACATTGGCCAGCCACAACGGCTGCCAAATTAAGCCCAGAGGCTGAAGTATGTTGGCATCTACTGTGTTTGGACTGTTTTCTATATCCACATAGTCGAATTTTGTTTTAAGACTGTATTATAAATATTATTTCCAATGGAAATCCGAATTAGGCTTAATCTCAGCCCCTGATAAGTAAAGCAGACCCTGATGATCAGAGCAGACCTTGTTGAGCAGAGCAGACCCTCACGGCAGACCCACGCAGCAGACCTTGAGAAGCAGACCCACGCAGCAGAGCAGACCCTGACAGTAGACCCTGGAGAGCGGAGGCAGACTTTGGCGAGCGGAGGCAGACCCTTATGAGCAGAGGCAGACTTTGGGGAGCGGAGGAAGACCCTGATGAGCAGAGGCAGACCTTGGCGAGTGGAGGCAGACTCTGGCGAGCAGAGGCAGACCCTGGCGAGCGGAGGCAGACCTTGGCGAACGGAGGCAGACCTTGATGAGAAGACCCTCACGAGCGGACCATGAAATCAGCCACTGACTTTCCAATAACCAAATCGGAAACGAACCAGCAAAGAAGATCAGACCCAAAGCTTCACTATTCTGAGGCTTGTTGATGTGGCAACAATCTCCTTAAAACAAATTCTTCCCCTATCGATGGTGCAGTAGAACGTGAGATGATTGTTTCCCAGGATTCAACGGAAAACGAACGAGTAAGGGCACCACCAAACTCGTATCCAACGAATCACTAAAGTGTTTGAACTCTTCCAAAAAACCGAAAACAAAGAAAAATGAGGTTAAACCTTTAAAATGAAAGCTTATGAATTTTTCTTGTGTGTTGTATCCAACCAAAACGAAATACACTACCCTCTTTAAATAGAAATTAACATGCCAATTAAATTGAGTTAGTGGGAGACTTTACAAATGGTGTAACCACCCAGTTAATTAATTGAATTAAATTAACTGTTATTGAACTTCAAAATGCTTGGGAAAAATAAAGAGATGTGCAAAAAATGGCTGGGCCAGGCCCACACATTTTGGTCCGGCATTCGTGTACGCATGACGCGTGGGTGCACACGAGCCAACCCTGTTCGGATTTTGATTTGCACCCCCTCTACGCGCGCACGTAGAGAGAGCCTCTATCCTTATAACTCTTATCCATTTACATATGAGCAATCATATATAAGCACAATTTCTCTCTATTAGCTTTCCCATTTGGGACAAGCTAACTTCTCTTTATTTTCCTACACCAATGGGTGAACTTTGAGCAACAATTTCTCATTCACCCTAGCACCATTTTAAGCATATGAATATACCATTCCGAACTACTCACAGAGGAGTATCCGAATCACTCAAAACCAACCACTAACATGAAGTGAACCATGCTTAAAATTGTACCTCAAAATGCTTACTAGGAGCATTTTTCCAACAATTTTGACATCATTTTTATGGAAATGAAAAAAATTATCAAAACATTAATTATTTATTCTCTTTAAAATAAATTCTTAAAGAGTGCCATTATCACGCTCGTTAGCATTTCCGATGGTAAAATAATGATCTTATAATTAAGTGGTCTGAGTTCATTAAATAAGCTAAGTCTGTTTCAAATTTTTTTTAGGTTCAAGAAATCCAGAATCTGATGCCTGATGGAATCCATGGAGGTGCCATAATCCATTGAAGAGATTCTCCAATTGGGTTTCTCTTTTTTAGGCTTAATATCGTGTGCATGAAATTACTTCTAATATAAATCAGATTTTAGCTATTTATCAATATTTTAAAAATCGGATCGATGATATAAAAGATTTAATAAATTATAAGTTTGATCGATTGAGCTTTTCTGATTAAATCGATAAAATAGGATGACATCATTGTTGGACAATTATGACCCATAGCGTCACTATTTGTACAAATCATGGTGTTGTTGTACAAATTAACTATGTGACAAAGGACATTGCACTCTTATCATTTGTGATTAGATCACCTAGATATATAAATGATAGGAGGTCCCTATGATTTGTTCCTGGACGGAGAATGATATGAGACAGTATCAGTCCACGAAGGATAAATCATTAAATATCCATAGTCAGAGCATTATCGAGATTGGACATCGATGAATGCGTAAAAGACTAGTATTACACTTGTGCGCGTTGTGAGGTCACAACGGCATAGTTCTCATATATTTGGGTATAGGATACTCATGCAAGTGTAATAGGAGGTTGTGTTTTACCGATGGTATGGGAAACAGCTTCGCTCTGGATAGACCCCCTCAGAATTCCATTGGTAGTATGACTATGTGTCTATGGAAGTCCAAAATTAGGGTAGGTGTATTTGGTCTTAACTTGAGACTTGCACCGCTAATACTTGCGACAATCAATATACTTTGGGTGCGGTCATCCAGGGCTTTAACAGGTTCTGTGTACGCCAATGCTGGGTATATTGAGAATCCTAGTGTGTTGGGTGTGATGTCAAGACGGAAGTGTCACTCCAGTCATATGGAGATGATGATCGCGTAGGGATACAGAACTGGTTCTCTAAAAAAGTTGCAACCGTCAGGATAATATGACTTGGTCATGATTATCCGATATTAAAGAGACTAGTTGCTCGTTATCCGACATGTGCTTCGTACGGGGCAGACACAATTCCAGCCCCAGGCCTAGCACGTGATCATCCGATACTGGACAGGAATATGCAATACTACGTATACTACGCCTGATATAGATCCTTTATTCATGTAAGGATATTTCCGGAGAATTGGGTAGGCATGGCGCTTTGCTATAGGCCAACATTGTCTTGTAAATCAGTATAAATGTAGTACGAGGTACTTACGTGTTCGGATAGTCCGATGACCGAATTTACTGCCAACATATCCAGGGATCTCATGGATCGCTTCCCGAAGATTCACCGATGACGTATGACTCACACTTTAATTAATCTGGGATTAATAAGATGGGAGAGAAAATTAATCTGGGATTAATTGCGGAGATATTTCATCTAGGATAAAATATCATTAAAGACTTTAGGGTATATCTTAATCTGACGAAAAGCACGGCACATAACCAATGGCTCCTGTAGGCACTGCATTTTTGCATATAACTCCCGATGATGAGTCTCGTATGGGGACACTACCTCTTTGATTGTGAAAGCCGCGGGAAACAGACGACGGAAGGGCAAAGTTGGAAATTGGCATTTGGTCGGATTTAACTCGCTTGTTTCGCTTCGGGTTCGCTTGTTGGACCTCTATTTTAAAACACACTAAACCCATTAAATCACATCTCACAAATTAAATAATTAAAATATTTAAAATACATGTCACAAATTAAAACAAATTAAATTAAACTTAAATTAAATTAAATTAAATCACATTCACAAATTAAATTAAATTTAAATTAAATTAAATTAAATTAAATCAAATCAAAATAAATTCATTCATAATTTAATAATTCACTCACCAATTTAAAAATGATTCACTCACCAAATATAAATAATTTCTTGCCTTAAATAATTAAAAATAAACACAAATTAAATTACATGATTTCTTTCCTTTTCCAAAAGCCATGCAAACCCTAACCCTACCCTCTCTCTATAAAAGAATAACATAACCAACCCTAAGGACCTTCCTCTCTCCTCTCTCTTCTCTCACAGATTACACACAATTAAACCCTAAAACTCTCAGCAGCCCCTGCCCTTTACTCTCACGAAACCAACCTTCACAGCTTCACGCCACCTGCACGCACCACACCACTGCCAGCCTGCTTCACGTGAACAACGCCACTGCCAACCTCAATTCATTGCCCCTTCACAAATCAAGCACACGCTGCACACCACGTAACTTTCAGCAGCCCTGTAGGCATTGCATTTTTGCATATCAGCCCGATGATGAGTCTCGTATGGAGACACTACCACTTTAGTTGTGAAAGCCGCGGGAAACGGACGTTGGAAGGGTAAAGTTGGAAAATTGAATTTTTGTTGGATTTAACCTCGTTATTTGGCTTTGGGTTGCTTGTTGGACCTCTGTTTTAAAACACACCAAACCCATTAAATCACATCTCACAAATTAAATAATTAAAATATTTAAAACACATCTCACAAATTAAATAATTAAAACAAAATTAAATTAAATTAAAACACATTTCACAAATTAAATCACCTTCCTAAATTAAATTAAATCCCTTTGCTAAAATACATAAATCACATTCCTAATTTAATTAAATCACCTACCAATTTAAATAAATCATATCCTTAACTAAAAAGAATAAATCAAATCACTTCCCTTAATTAAAAGATTTTCCCTATCACATACTAAATTAAAAATATCTCATAATTAATACACAAATTTGATTCCTTCCCCAACAAGGTAAAACCTATCCCATTGCCTATAAAAATAAACCCTCTCCACACATTCAAAACCCTGGCTAGCTGATACACATAACTAACACGAAAATCAAAACAAAAAGAAACCCTAGCTCCTCCACGTCATTAGCCCTTGTCCACAAACAAACCTTCAGCGCCACTTATCTTCAGCCACTGCCTAAAATCCACATGCCATCAGCCCCCAATAAACAAACTAACTTCAGCGCCGCTTGCCCCTTCAGCAGCCCTTAATCTGCCACATAACCCTCAAGTCACGCCAATAGCCTCAGCCTTCAGCGCACCAGCCTGCAACACTTCACAGCCTCACCCTTACATTGCCGCTTCATAAACCCATCAACGCACACAGTCACAAAATCAATCAACGCCATCAACCCACTCCACTTCACAACTTCACGCCTAATCAACCTTCAACGCCACAAACCAAATCAATAACCCTTACATTGGCCAACACAAACAAACATCAACAGCCTCTGACCGACAATAAGACAAAAAAAAATTAAATAAATAACCCTTCAAAGCCGTAACCACCCTGCCAGTAAATCAACACAAATCAACCCTTGACAGCCCCGCAAAATAGTCCCAAAACCTGCCAGTAAATCATCGTAAATCAGCCAGTAAAACCGCAAAATTGTCCAAAAAAATTGCCCAGTAAAACCCCCAAAACTGCACCTAAAAAACTGCCCAAACCAGTCCCAATAACCCGTAAAACAGTCCCCTAAATCACCAAAATAGTGACCTGAAACGTAGCAGCGAAACAGCAGCGAAACGGACTTGAAACAACAGCCCGAGCATCAAAGCAACGAGGAAAGACGTTGAGTAGACAAATCGAAAAAGCATCGTATCAATCTCCCTTCCAACGGACGTGTAACGCCATTTCTTAGACGACAAAAGAGGTTAGACCTGAGGGCACCCTTTTTACTTATCTTTTTTATTTTTGTTTTATTTATTTTGATATATAATTGCATGAGAGTCGTTTGAGGCATGATGTGATTATTGGATGAGCGGGATATGTGTTCCCTTTTGTGGTATATCGGATGGAAACCCGGACATAAATTCCATAGCCGATTCCGAATGGACGGTAGTATGGTCTGCACTCGGGATACAATGCCACGTACCACTTAAGATACACGTATCTCGTCTCATCCAAATTTGTATTTGAGCATGTTATAGTCTTTAGGTTATTCGTTTATTATTTAAAACATGGTATAATTTAGTTTGTTATTTATTCGTTAAAGCATATTTAGATTGTTCCTTATGCATATTATTAGTTTATGATGTGTTAGGATAATGATTTATACATGTTGATTTAATGGCTCAATATGCTCGTTGTGTTACATTGCGTGGAGTTATTTGGATGAAAGCATGATTAGATCTAAGTATCATTGAGCATGAATGTTGAATAGGTTCAGTTAGTTTATTGCACAAATCATATCATCACAAGTGACATAAGTAAGGGACCATTCTGAACCCAACGGTTTGAGGTCTTCCCTTGCGAGGGGTGAGTACGGCCTTAAATCTTTGTCCCGGTTCACACCGGGTGGCGACTCCATGTTATTTCGTACTCCCAACTAGGAAATCGAGAAACAGAGAACTTTACTGCAAGGATAGAAAGACCATGGTAGGCCCAAAAAGAAAAAAAGAAAAAATGAAAAAAAAAAAAGAGAAAAGAAAAAAAAATGTTGTTTTTTTTTAATCCTTGATAGTTAGACATAAGTCCGATGATGAAATCGTTTACTTTAGGATGAAATCTTAGAAACGATAAACTCTTGATGTGCTTTTATCTTATTCTTTGAATTGTTGATCTATGCTAGACTCGTAAGCACTTCACTATAGGTTCTTAGCAGTGAAAACCTGAGTAGTTAGCAAAGTGACTAGTCGAAGAAATTGTAGGTCGGTGAATGACCATTTTCTTAGATGTCTATCCTGACTTGCTTGTGTTATGATGTGTGGTATAGTTGAAAATAAAAGAAAAGTCTCTAAAGTAAAAAAAAAAAAATAGACCGCCTATAACCGATAAGCGTGAAGCTACACATGGGGGAGTATTAGGACCACCATGAGGAGAAATGCTACCTTAAAGGGTAGGTGTGTCAAAGAATGAAAAAAAAAAGGAAAAAAAGAGAAGAAAAAAGAAGAAGTTCAAAATGAAAAGAAAAAGAAAAGACAAAAAAATAAAACCATGCCACATTGAGCACAAAAAAGCAACTGCAGGCATAATTGAGATATCTAGGTTGGTTTGACCCATCGATCCTGATTTTTGAAACGAAATCATCGAGTTAGCTTACCTAAGGATTAAGTTGTGAAAGAACATTTGCACACACACACTTTAAGTCTGGCATAGATCATTTGTTCAAAGACTTGGATTTGAGTTGCATCGAATGTTTTGAAGGTTCTCTGGTTTCATTACTGAGCATTCTTTGAGGACAATGATATGTATAACTATTGGGACTATTTCATAGCATGTGATATAGTATGATATGGAAGGCCCCACCATGTGGTTCATCTTGACCAAGTGCAAACAACGGAAAGCAGAAAGCTAAACCAAGACTAGGGGCGACCAGTCTACCACGTCATGAATCAGGGACATAACAAGATATTGAGTCATGAGACCAGAGAGAAGACTGAGCAATCACATGGAGAACTGGCGGAAGACCTAACCCAACGGAATAGGAAATTCATTCATGCATGCATGCATACACGTAACGTATTTTGCATCCTTTTTGTGTTTGTTTCGTTTTGTATTCACAGGTTTCGAAGAAGAAAAGAGAAAGCGGCAAAGACAAGCCAACCAGAATCAGCAACATATGAGTAGTAGTTTTGGGGATGAGTCCCAGGGTTGAGGCCCATATCAGTTTCAGTTTTGGGGATGAGTCCCAGGGCCGAGGCCCACATCGTTAGAGTATTGGAATGAATCCCAGGGTTGAGGCCCATATCGGCAGTTTTCGAGAATGAATCCCAGAGGGTCGAGGCCCACATTTTCATTAGTTTCGGGAAAGAATCCCAGGGTTGAGGCTTACGTCAGTATCAGTTTTGGGGATAAGTCTCAGGGTCGAGGCCCACATCAGCAGTTTTGGGGATGAGTCCCAAGGTCGAGGCCCACATCAGTATCAGTTTTGGGGATGAGTCACAGGGATGAGGCCTACATTGGCATCAATATCAATTTTGGGGATGAATCCCAAGGCCGAGGCCCACATCTGCATCATTCTGGGGGCAAGGCCCACATCAGCATCAGTATGGGGGTGAGGCCCACATCAGCATCAGTCTAGAGGCGAGACCTACATTAGCATCAGTATCATCATTGCCGGGTATGGAATTCTAGGGGGGAGGCCCACATTGGTTCAGTATCAGTTTTCCGGGTACGACATTCTAGGGGCGAGGCCAACATTACATAAGATCAATTCTGCTAGGTATGGTAATCCGAGAATGGATCAGAGTTCGAGAATGGACAAGCCGAGAATGGTAATCCGAAAATGGATCTGAGTTCGAGAATGAACAAGCCGAGAATGGTAATCCGAGAATGGATCAGAGTTCGAGAATGAACAAGCCGAGAATGGTAATCCGAGAATGGATCAGAGTTCGAGAATGAACACGCCGGGAATGGCACTCCGAGAATGGAGATATAGCCTGGGAATGGACACGCCGAGAATGGCACGCCGGGAATGGCACACCGAGAATGGAGATATAGTCCGGGAATGGACAGCTCGAGAATAAACACGCGGAAAATGGCACGCCGGGAATGGCACTCCGAGAATGGAGATATAGTCTGGGAATGGACAGCTCGAGAATGAGCACGCCGAGAATGGCACGCCGGGAATGGCACCTCGAGAATGGAGATATAGTCCGGGAATGGACAGCTCGAGAATGAGCACGCCGAGAATGGCACTCTGAGAATGGAGATTTAGTCCGAGAATGGACAGCTCAAGAATGAGCACGCCGGGAATGGCACTCTGGGAATGGAGATCGGTTCGGGAATGGACCACCACACGGTGACAGTTCGGGAATGGAATTCATCACACCACGACACATCAACGGTTCGGGAATGGACCACAGCACGGTGATAGTTTGGGAATTGACTTCATCACGCCACATCACAGTAACACTCCGGGAATGGAGATCGGTTCGGGAATGGACCACATCACAGTGACGGTTCAGGAATGGACCTCATCACAGCATATCACAGTCACACTCCGAGAATGGAGATCGGTTCGGGAATGGACCACATCCGGTGACGGTTCGGGAATGGACCTCATCACACCATATCACAGTCACACTCCGGGAATGGAGATTGGTTCGGGAATGAACCTCATTACACCATATCACAGTCACACTCCGGGAATGGAGATCGGTTCAGGAATGGACCACATCCGGTGACGGTTCGGGAATGGACCTCATCACACCACTTCACTCTGGGGGCGAGGCCCACATCATTATCAGTTCGAGGGCGAGGTCCTTATTGTCAGAAGTATTGGGTCGAGATGCGTGCCCAGGGTCGAGGTGCCCATTACAGGGCGAGGTCCCTATTGTCAATGGTATTGGGTCGAGATACGTGCCCAGGGTCGAGATGCGTGCCCCTGTTGTCATTTGTCGTTCCGGGTCGAGATGCGTACCCAGGGTCGAGGTTCCCACTACATCATCATATTCAGGGCGAGGTCCTTATTGTCAGCGGTATTGGGTCGAGATGCGTGCCCAGGGTCGAGATGCGTGCCTCCGTTTTCGTTTGTAGTTCCGGGTCAAGATGCGTACCCAGGGTCGAGGTGCCCACTACAACATCATATTCAGGCGAGGTCCCTATTGTCAGCGGTATTGGGTCGAGATGTGTGCCCAGGTCACCCCCAAACCTAACATTTTGCTAGTCCTCGAGCAAAACATAAAATAAAATAAAATAATAAAATTTAACTAAGCCACTTTCGTAGGGACCACGGTTGCATTTAGCGTATGCAACAAGCCTTTAAACTCCTAGGTGTCCCTAGTGGACGAGTTGTAGTCTCGTGAGGGTTTACAGTAATGATACCCACAAACATTTTACAAAAGTAAAAAGGTAGTAAAATAAATGCACACAAAAGCAAAAAGACAAGCGAAAAGAGAATAAAGAAGTTAGTGACTAGTCAGGTGAAACTTCTACTCCGAGTTACTAGTTGTTTTGTTTCTTTCTAAATTACCCAATAAGTAAATTCTCCAATTATTTTTACCATTCTCTATATACACAGCCAACAAAATATTAATCAACTCATTTTTTCCCACAATAGTCATAAGTGCAGTTGATAAGAGAGCAATATTTGTGTCCTAAAGTTCTATCAGATTTCACACCTTGTTGTAGCAATGGAATAATTTTTCTGATTTTTCTGATTTTTTTTTATTTTTCTCTATTTTTTATTTATATACAATATCTTGCATCTATGTAGCGAGCTTTAGGTCGGTGGCTCCCAAACCAGTTGGCTTTAGGGCATCAGGTGTTAAAGTACCCCTACGGACTTAATTACTCAGACTTCAGATATATATATTATTGCAGCATCTTTGATCCATGTAGCGAGCTTTGGGCCAGTGACTCCCAAACCAGTTGGTTTTAGGGCACTAGGTGTTAAAACACCCTTACAGACTTAATAACTTGGATCTCGGACATTTTTTTTTTACTCCATCACTTTTTAAGATGCTTCCTCCAATTAAACTAGAGCACTGAATATTACAGACTTTTCAATTTTAGCTCATGTCCATATGTTTTCATGTATGTTGATAATACCTGCCAACTGAGCATAAGAAGATCCATTTTAGTCCATTTTATGGAGAATTTACGAATTAAATAATTCAAATGGGAATAAACAAAAATTAACTTGTTTCGAAATAGGTTTGAGATACGTCTCAGGAGTATAAATTCCTTACTCGGCTATCTCTTACCAATTTTACCTTTTTAGTCAAAACAAAAACACAAAAAACACAAAATATTTTTGTAATTTTGGAAAAATTTTCAATTTTTTTGTATTTTTCGAAAAAGTTTGGACTAAAATAAAAACAACATACAAACTAAAAACAAGGTACTAATCAACTAATTCCCCCCCCCAAATCTAAATGAGACATTGTCCCCAATGTCTTAAAAAGTAGAAGAATAGTTTAGAAGGTCGTACCTGGTTAGCTGAAAATCTACAGGAAATTAAAGGTTAAGATCCAGATTAATTCTACGTCTCTTACCACGATCGTCCTCAGACCAATTTATCTTTGAAAGGATAGGGTCAACTTGTGGTTCAAAGACTATGAGTTGGTCTATTAGATCCGGTGCAGTTCTGGCAGTGAAGAGGAGTTCTTTCATAGGTTTTGACACGAACCCATTTCTCCGAGCATCATCAAGAAACACACAAAGAAAATCATAAAATCCATCAACGTTGAGCAGTCCAAGCGGTTTCTGGTGTATGTTCAGGTTCACCCAAGATAGAACTATAAAAATTTCCTCCAATGTGCCCAAGCCACCTGGCAAAGCGATAAAAGCATCAGCACGGTTAATCATTTCTACCAGTCGTTCAGACATACCTGGCACGATTAGTTCCTCTCCGTTTGATGATCCAATAAGATTTGCCTCTGCCAAGGGTTTTGAGATGTTTCCCAAAACATGACTGCCTCCTTCCTGTACAGCCTTTGAAACGATCCCCATAAGTCCGAGATTGCCTCCGCCAAATATTAAGTGCATATTCCTTACAGCTAAGACTCGACCCAATTCATGTGCTGCTTCTATGTATTGTGGTTTAGTACCAACACTACTACCAAAAAACACACAGATGTTTTCAACTCGTCTTCTTGAGGTGGCTTCCATTTTTTATGTATTTTTTTTCTCAACTCTGGATGCCTTCAAAAGTGCAATGACGGGCTGAATTTATAGTACCTGAAAAAGGGTGAGTAATTATAGCACAAGTATCTTCCAGATGACGTTTGTTTGCTAAACAACAAAATGAATCGTGAAAGGTCAAAAGGTCTGGATCCTGTCTACGAAAATAAAGATAATTACAACAGAAAAGCAAATCAAAGCAATAATTAAGGTAACAGAATTGTGTACGCAATACGCCACTCGTTTAGTATAAATCCATTAGGATGCGTCTCAAGAATTAATTCTTTACTCAGCCATCGCTAATGAATTGGTTCTCATCTTTGTGATTGCCAAACACCATTCCTTATGTCTTTAAAATGCTCCGTTTGTTCTTTTCCCTACAAAAATAACACACAAAATTAAAAACTCTACAACATGTATACACAAAATATGAAAACATAAATTACAACAAATTGCATGGGTTGCCTCCCTGCTAGCGCTAAATTTTACGTCTTCAGCCAGACGTGACTGCTCGATCGTTTATGCTGGATCTGAAAGTGTGACACTTTCTTTTTGTCGGTCAAATGATTCTCCCCAGTAGTGCTTAACATGCTTGTTTTTAACCTTGAAAGTGTTGTTAGCGTCAGGATCATGTATCTCAATGGCTCTATTTGGTAAAACTTTGGTGATCACAAATGGACCTGACCACTGTGATTTTGGTTTCCATGGGAAGAATTTCACCCTTGATTTGTTTAACAGTACATTCTGCCCTGGTTCCAGTTGTAGGTGCACTAACTTCTCATCATGTCTTTTCTTGCCCTTTTCTTTGTACAATTTGGCATCTCTAAAAGGCTGATTGTGAAATTCCTCCAATTCGTTGAGATGTGGAACTTTTTCTCTTCTGTTGCTTGAAGTGCAAGAATTGGCTCTTTCAGTGCAAAAGATGCTTTATCTTTAGGCTCCACAGGCAATTGACATGTTTTAAGTTTGTCAGTAGAACTTTGCATTGCATTGGAGTTCTGAATGGTACTGTGTATCACATCAAGTTTGAAACATTCCTCCTTCTTTTCATCATCTGGGAAAATCATGGCCTTGAAAACATTGAATGTCACTTTTTGGTCCTGTACCCTCATGGTTAATTCTCTTTTTTGTACATCAATAATGGTTCGACCTGTAGCCAAGAATGGTCTCCCGAGGATGATTGGCACGTCTGCGTCTTCCTCCATATCAAGGACAATAAAATCTGCTGGGAAAATGAATTTGTCAACCTTGACCAGCACATCCTCAACTACGCCTCTTGGGAATACGAGCGTTCTATCAGCAAGTTGCAGTGAGACTGAAGTAGGCATTGTTTCTCCAATCTGTAGTTTCCTGAAAATAGAGAAAGGCATCAAGTTAACACTTGCACCTAAGTCAAATAAAGCCTTACCAAAGTCATGTTCTCCTATGACGCAAGGAACAGTGAAACTGCCAGGATCTTTTAACTTCGGGGGAAGTTTCCTCTGAATGATGGCACTGCATTCTTCTGTTAATGCTATTGTCTCGTAATCTCCCAATCTCCATTTTCGTGAAAGAATATTTTTCATGAATTTGGCATAGGTGGGCATTTGTTCTAACGCTTCTACAAATGGAATGTTGATATGCAGCTTTTTGAAGATTTCCAGGAACCGAGAAAACTGCTTGTCCAATTTGTTCTTCTAAAGACGCTGATGAAAAGGTGGAGGTGGAATGATATGTTTTTTTTCATTTGCTTCTTTTTCCTCCATTTGTTGCTTTGTTTCTTTTAGAACTTCCTCAGCAGCTGTTTTGGCTCCAACATCTTTGTTGATTTCAGTACCGCTTTTTAATATGATGGCATGACATTGCTCCTTCCCCATATTCATTGGATTCGGCTCTATGTTGCTAGGAAGGGTACCTGGCGGTCTGTAACTCTGATCATTGGCCAATTGTCCAATTTGATTCTCCAGTGCTTTAATAGAAGCAGATTGACTTTGAATTAATGCTGCATGAGATTGAAATATAGCATCATATCTTGCTGCTTGAAAGTCATTTTTTGCTTCTATCTTTTCAAGTAGGTCAATACTTCTGTTATTCCTGGTTCATTTGCCTGCTCATGGCTTTTGTTCTGTTGTTGGAATTCAGGTGGTGGATAGTTCTGCTGTTGGCCTGAATTGTTGCTCCATGCGAAATTGGGATGATTCCTCCACCCTGGGTTGTAGGTGTTGGAATATGGATTGTTCCCCTGTCTGTTAAAATTGTTGACATAATTCACCATCTCTTCATGTTGGTTTGGTTCTGGTGCACCTCCATATGGTGAACTTGTGGTTCCAGCGATGTTCACAACTTGCGTGCTAAGTGTTTCTAAACATTTGCATATCTGATCTAGCCTGGTATTCACTGCTGTGTTTGCTCCAACTTCATAAATTCCTGCAATTCTTTAGATCATGCTCCTTTCTGTAGGCCATAAGGAATTGTTGTTGGCCATTTCTTCAATTAAGTCCCAGGCTTGATCTTCTCCTTTAGCCATCAAAGCTCCTCCAGTAGTAGCATCAATTGTGGTTCTCATTATTCCAAAAAGTCCATTATAAAATGTTTGGACTTGTAGCCACTTTGCGATCTCATGATGAGGACATTTCCGGAGTAAATCCTTGTACCTTTCCCAAGCTTCGCAAAGAGATTCTGAATCTTGTTGCATGAAGGATGTGATGTCATTCCTTAACTTTGCAGTTCTGGCTGGTGGAAAGTACTTTGCAAGAAATTTTGTGGCTAGAGTGTTCCAAGTTATGATGGAACCTGCTGGTAGTGAATGTAGCCAAGTTTTAGCTCTTTCCTTCAAGGAGTATGGAAAAACACGCAGTCTCATTGCTTTTTCAACTGCTCGGTTGTAATTGAAAGTACCGCAAACTTCCAGGAAGTTGCTAATGTGGGCATTAGGATCTTCAGTTGCATTTCCCCCAAACTGAACTGTCTGCTGAATCATATGAATGCAAGTTTTGATGTCACCCGCATTTGCTGGTAAAGGAGGAAGTACAATACAGGAAATGAGGCCATCTACCACCGGAATGGTTCTGTCTCGAATGGGAATTGGTGGTGTAACCTCCAAAGGTTCAGGTTCCATGTTGACTACAGCTTCTTGGCCTTCTCGCCTTTCCCTTCTCAACTGTCTGATAGTTCTTTCAATTTTTGGGTCAAGCGGTCGGAGTTCAAAGCTTCTGGTTCGTCTCATGAAGTTTCTGAGAACCTGTAAAACAATAACAATAACAATAAGTAAAAAGAAATTAGATACAAGTAAAAGTATCTAACCCCTAAACTAATAGTAAAAGATAACTAAGTCCCCGGCAACGGCGCCAAAAACTTGACCGGCGTAAACACACACGTATAACGCAAGCGTACGTATCGTTCAAGTAGTATAAAAAGTATCGATCCCACGAGGACTTAAAACCTTTTGTTATCAATTTATGGGGCCAAATGATTACCAGTATCTAACAGGTTGTTTGATTGATTGATTTGAAATGACGATGATTCTAAATTTAAAACAAGTAAATAAAATTGCTTAAAAGTAGGTTGAGAAAAATCCAAATTTATAAAACTATCTAGGGTTGTGATTTATTCCAATATTAATTAAAGATGAAATGATTATCTTATAGTTGGGTAAAATATTGATTTATTAACCTGGTACACTAAATTATTGTAGACAACAGAACCTGGGCGACGCTGTTCTAGGCTCGCGGCCTAGTTGGGAAGTACGAAATAACATGGAGTCGCCACCCGGTGTGAACCGGGAAAAAGATTTAAGGCCGCACTCACCCCTCGCAAGGGAAGACCTCAAACCGTTTGGTTCGGAATGGTCCCTTACTTATGTCACTTGTGATGATATAATTTGTGCAATAAACTAACCGAATCTATTCAACATTCATGCTCAAGGGTACTTAGATCTAACATGCTTTCATCCAAATAATTCCACGCAATGTAACACAACAAGCATATTGAACCATTAAATCAACATGTATAAATCATTACCCAAACGCATCATAAACTAAGAACATGCATAATGAACAACCTAAACATGCTTTAACAAATAAATAACAAACTAAATTAAACATGCTTTAAATAATAAACAAATAACCTAAAGACTATAACATGCTCAAATACAAGTTAGGATGAGACGAGATACGTGTATCTTAAGTGGTACGTGGCATTGTATCCCGAGTGCAGACCATACTACCGTCCATTCGGATTCGGCTATGGAATTTACGTCCGGGTTTCCATCCGATATACCACAAAAGGGAACACATATCCGGTTCATCCAACAATCACATCATGCTTCAAACGACTCTCATGCAATTATATATCAAAATAAATAAAACAAAGATAAAGAAGATAAGTAAAAAGGTGCCCTCAGGTCTAACCTCTTTTGTCGTCTAAGAAAGGGCGTTACACATCCGTTGGAAGGGAGATTGATCCGATGCTTTTCCAATTCGTCTACTCAATGTTTTCCCTCGTTGTTTTGATGCTTGGGCTGCTGTTTTAAGTCTGTTTCGCTGCTGTTTCGCTGTTCTGTTTCAGGTCACTGTTTTGGTCGTTTAGTGGACTGTTTTGGGTGATTTTGAAGGCTTAGGGGGGTGCGTTTGTAAGGATTTTTTAGGGAAACTTTATGGAGGTTTTTGGGATGGTGTTTAGGTGATTTTAGGACTGTTTTATGGGTTAAAGACGCAACAAAAACTGACCAGAACAGGGGACGAAACTGTGCAGTTCAAGGTGCAGTGAGGGGTGTTTCAGGACTGTTTTGGGCTGAATTGGAGCTGTGAATGGGGGTCTTTTGTGCGACTTTGGGGCTGTATTTGAGGCTTATTTTAAGGTGTTTTAGGGCTGTGAATGCTGGCTGGAACTCGGCAATGGAGGGCTGTGAAAAGGGCTTGGGCGTGAGTGGTGTTGGTGAAGAAGAGAAGATGCGGCAATTGGAGGGTTTGTTGGCTTGGTGTTGCGGCAATGGAGGCTATTGGAAGGGCTTTGGGCGTGCAAAGGAGGCTTCACAAAGTGCTTGGACGTGCTTGAGAGAAGGATATGTGCTAGGTTTTGAATGGGGGGTGAAGGCCTCTTTTTATAGGCAAAGAGAGAAGACTTTCCTAATTTGAATAGGAAAGAATCTCCTAATTGGTTCTTCATAAGGAATAGATCTCCTTATTTGGATTTGTGATTGGATTTGATTTGGCAGGGATTTGATTTGATTTCTTTTGTTTAGGTAAGGATTTGAATTGATTTAGGCATGTGTTAAATGTGATTTTGGCTCTAAATAGGGGAGTGATGGGCGTGAATCACCTTCCTTGGGCATGGGCTTGGTTTGACTTGGTTTGACTTGGGTATTTTGGGTTTGGTTTGGGTTTGGTAAGTGGTTTGTGGGGTTTTGGGCCTAAGATAAGCTTTGAAACGGAAGTCCAACAAGCAACCGAAGCTCAAACAACGAGATTAAATCCATCAAAAATTCTATTTTCCAACTTTACCCTTCCAACGTCCGTTTCCCGCGGCTTTCATGACTAAAGAAGTAGTTGCCTCCATACGAGACTCATCATTGGGCTAATGTGTAAAAATACAATGCCTACAGTCGCCCCCACTTTGATGGGACTTCTGCAGTGTGTGATAATGACAATCCTATCAAAGTACATGCAATGCATTTTCACTTACCTGGCTCGCCAGCTGCCACCTGGTCTGCCTGCTGCTTCGAACTGAGTTGATTGTGTGATGGGCACCTCGGCCCTGGGACACATCCTGAAACTGGTAATGACAATAGGGCACCTCGACCCTCGAACTGATGACGTGGGTACGCATCTCGACCTTGGGCACGCATCTCAGCCCGGAACTACAACAGTCAAGTAAGCAGAATTACTGTCTTTATTGCCAATAACAAAAGGAGTACATTCAAACAAATCTGGAAGGAAAATATCCTCATCCTCTACAGATATTTCTCCCTCTATAACAAGATCCTTCTCGGGTTTCTTCTCTTCCTCGAGAGTCAGGGTCTCCAGCTTCATAAGTTCTTCTTCCCACTCTTCTTCTTCAGTTCTTTAACCAGCGGATTTTCTCCCAACATATCCTGGAAGATCTCGAACCCTGGTACCACAACCCCGTTCACTTCTACGGGTTCAGGCTCTCCTTGATACCCCGATGCTTTGACGAAGCATTCCATCAACTTCAGCCCATTCTTCTTGGCTTTTGGCTTGTCTTCATCAGAACGGTATCCCAAGCCCTTCCGATTATTCTGCCCCTTGAAATCCGGCAGTTTCCAACCTTGGCCCGGCTCAAATTTCATCTTCTCCATAACTCGAACTACCTTGGGATCCACCCACTCCTCAAAAGTCGCCGACACTTGAAACCTCGTAAAAGGTTGTATTTCCAAGGTGGCTACAGCATTATCCGATTCAGCTCATATGGTGACAATTTCCCCTCCATATGGGAACTTAATCATCTGATGTAGAGTAGAGGGCACCCCTCCAAGCCCGTGAAACCAAGGCCTTCCCAATAATAAGGAAAACGTGGCTGGGATGTCCAGCACTGTAAATCAACTTCATCCTCTACTGGGCCAACCTTGACCATTGCGACAAAAGTACCTTCGACTTCTCGCTTGCTATCATCATAGGCTTTGATAGTCATGTTAGAAGGACTCAACTCAGTTGGCTTGATACCCAACCTTGCCAGAATTTTCAGTGGGCACACATTGATGGAAGAGCCATCATCCACCATTACGCACGAAGTTCTCTTACCTCTCACCTCAGCTCGGATAAAGAGTGGCCTATTGTGGTTTCTCCCTTCAGCCGGGAGTTCTTCATCAGAGAAGGTTATCTGCAGAGCCTCTTTCTGCACTGACCTCACAAACATTGCCGGATTAGCATCCTCGGGTACAACTGTTTTGCTCAGAGCCTCCACCATGGCCCGCCTGTGTTCTCCAGATGCACACAATAATTCCCATATGCTTAAGTGTGCCCGGGTCTTCTTCAATTGCCTCAGCACTACGTCTCCTTCAGCAGGCTCAGTGTTCTCAGCCACTTCCCGGCCATCTGTCAATGCTTCTTTCCCCTTTTCAATAGTATCATTGAAAAAGCGCCCACTCCGGGTCATGCCTTTCACTTCTTCTTCCTCACCACCATTTGAGAAGTCTTCCCAAAAATCCTTCTTCTGCTCAGTCTCATCTTCACTACTGCTGTCCCAAATACCTAGGCAGAAGGCTTGGTGGTCAAGGGTTCGGAGGACAACGTCCTCGGGTAAACCGGAATTGATCATGTAAGTATGTGGGGGGGACAGAGTGATAATTGGGCAAGGGATTGCGGTGTGTGTTTGGCTGGTCTCTTTCAGGGTCGGGGATTTTGCGGGAGTTGATTAGGTCTTGGATCTCATGTTTGAGTCGAGCACAACTGTCAGTGTCATGGCCTTTTTGCTGGTGAAAGTGACAGTACAGGTTCAGGTTATATTGTGGTGGTAGGGGATTAGGAAGTGGTCGTGGTTCCAAGGGATTGAGAAGTCCTTGCCTTGCCAATTTCTCAAACACTTTAGACAAGGGCCTTCCCAGGTTCGAAAAGCGCCGGTTCCAGACGGCGGCCACCTCAGTAGTGACAGGCTTAGTACCTGATGATCCTCCAACAGTTCTCCTGTATAGACTATAGAACTTTCTGTTCTCGGCCTCTTCCTCCTCAATGTCCATGACAGTTTCCCTCAACTGTCGGAAATCTGCTATCATGGAGGTCATCCTTCTCAGCTTACCATAGATCGAGGGCTTAGTCCCATTTATGATCATCTTAATCTGATCTTTCTCCGAGGGTCTGGTTTGCATCTTCAAGAGCTGGCTCCTCCAGCGGTCAATATACTCCTTAAAGCTCTCCTCAGGTTTCTGCTTAGTATTCTCCAAGTCGCGGAGCGACAAGTCGATCTCTAAGTCAGTGACATACTGCTTCAAGAAGGCGTCAGCCAACTCCCTCCAATCTTCTTTAACTTTCTTCTCAAGGCTATGATACCAAACCACAGGTGCCCCATCGAGTGACATCCCGAACATCTTCTGGACCTGGCGCTGAGATAGGCCAACTGAACTCATCACCGAGACATATTGTCGCAAATGGACCCTCGGGTCCCCATTACCATTAAACTTTGCGATGTAAGGCATTTTGAACTGCACGGGCAACTGCTCCTCAAAGGTCATTGAATCATAATCCAGTAGATCCTCATGCTTCCCCCCCAGCTTATGGGTGACAGACTCCATCTGATCACAGAGCCTTTGCATTTCAGCCTGAGTTCTAGCTATCCTACCAGTGGCATAGTCAGCCAGGTCATCATCAAATACCGGAGCATCATCATTTATTCCATTCGGAGGGCTCTCCCGCCTCTCATTCTCAGATCCTTCCGCAGCGCGGGGCACAGCCATATTAGACATGGCAGCAGTCAGAGCTTGCAGTTGTTCAGTCGTCTTGGCGACGTTAGCTTCCATCTGATCCATTCTAGACCCCTCGTTGACGGATTCACTCATATCCGCTGAAGGTCTTTTGACTAATCTGCCCTCTTCTCTAACCCAACGAGAATCTATGTTGCCTCTCTTAAGGCCATGTGTCAGTGTATATGTGTGTGATGTATGTAATAGATAAAATTATAAAAAGGGTAGTGAGTGAAGGAAGGCACCCAACCATCACCTAGCTTCGACAAAGCCTTTGATTAACCCCCTCAACCCACTAAAGAAACGGTAAACTAATGCACAAATTATACACATCACAAGACATGATTTCGAGGCCAATTCTCTAGATCCCCAGTGGAGTCGCCAGACTGTAGACAACAGAACCTGGGCGACGCTATTCTAGGCTCGCAGCCTAGTTGGGAAGTACGAAATAACATGGAGTCGCCACCCGGTGTGAACCGGGACAACGATTTAAGGCCGCACTCACCCCTCGCAAGGGAAGACCTCAAACCGTTGGGTTCGGAATGGTCCCTTACTTATGTCACTTGTGATGATATAATTTGTGCAATAAACTAACCGAATCTATTCAACATTCATGCTCAAGGGTACTTAGATCTAACATGCTTTCATCCAAATAATTCCACGCAATGTAACACAACAAGCATATTGAACCATTAAATCAACATGTATAAATCATTACCCAAACGCATCATAAACTAAGAACATGCATAATGAACAACCTAAACATGCTTTAACAAATAAATAACAAACTAAATTAAACCATGCTTTAAATAATAAACCAATAACCTAAAGACTATAACATGCTCAAATACAAGTTAGGATGAGACGAGATACGGGTATCTTAAGTGGTACGTGGCATTGTATCCCGAGTGCAGACCATACTACCGTCCATTCGGAATCGGCTATGGAATTTACGTCCGAGTTTCCATCCGATATACCACAAAAGGGAACACATATCCCGTTCATCCAACAATCACATCATGCTTCAAACGACTCTCATGCAATTATATATCAAAATAAATAAAACAAAGATAAAGAAGATAAGTAAAAAGGTGCCCTCAGGTCTAACCTCTTTTGTCGTCTAAGAAAGGGCGTTACACGTCCGTTGGAAGGGAGATTGATCCGATGCTTTTCCAATTCGTCTACTCAACGTTTTCCCTCGTTGTTTTGATGCTTGGGCTGCTGTTTTAAGTCCGTTTCCCTGCTGTTTCGCTGTTCTGTTTCAGGTCACTGTTTTGGTCGTTTAGTGGACTGTTTTGGGTGATTTTGAAGGCTTAGGGGGGTGCGTTTGTAAGGATTTTTTAGGGAAACTTTATGGAGGTTTTTGGGATGGTGTTTAGGTGATTTTAGGACTATTTTATGGGTTAAATAGGCAATAAAAACTGACCAGAACAGGGGACGAAACTGTGCAGTTCAAGGTGCAGTGAGGGGTGTTTCAGGACTGTTTTGGGCGCTGAATTGGAGCTGTGAATGGGGGTCTTTTGTGAGAATTTGGGGCTGTATTTGAGGATTATTTTAAGGTGTTTTAGGGCTGTGAATGGTGGCTGGAACTCGGCAATGGAGGGCTGTGAAAAGGGCTTGGGCGTGAGTGGTGTTGGTGAAGAAGAGAAGATGCGGCAATTGAAGGGTTTGTTGGCTTGGTGTTGCGGCAATGGAGGCTATTGGAAGGGCTTTGGGCGTGCAAAGGAGGCTTCACAAAGTGCTTGGACGTGCTTGAGAGAAGGATATGTGCTAGGTTTTGAATGGGGGGTGAAGGCCCCTTTTTATAGGCAAAGAGAAAAGACTTTCCTAATTTGAATAGGAAAGAATCTCCTAATTGGTTCTTCATAAGGAATAGATCTCCTTATTTGGATTTGTGATTGGATTTGATTTGGTAGGGATTTGATTTGATTTATTTTGTTTAGGTAAGGATCTGAATTGATTTAGGCATGAGTTAAAAGTGATTTTGGCTAAATAGGGGAGTGATGGGCGTGAATCACCTTCCTTGGGCATGGGCTTGGTTTGACTTGGTTTGACTTGGGTATTTTGGGTTTGGTTTGGGTTTGGTAAGTGGTTTGTGGGGTTTTGGGCCTAAGATAAGCTTTGAAACGGAAGTCCAACAAGCAACCGATGCTCAAACAACGAGATTAAATCCATCAAAAATTCTATTTTCCAACTTTACCCTTCCAACGTCCGTTTCCCGCGGCTTTCATGACTAAAGAAGTAGTTGCCTCCATACGAGACTCATCATTGGGCTAATGTGTAAAAATGCAATGCCTACAATTATGTAAAAGCCTCTTCCGATGGTCAATTACAAATACCTAGTATAATCCAATTGAACCATATGTCTATGTCAACCAAATTACCTAGATTCATTAAGATTAAGTTCCAATTATGGCTACCCCCGCCCGACAAGTATATTCCTATCATGTAAGGAAATCTATTAAAGGGTTATCTATCCTCAAGGAAGATCGTGGGCTATTGAATCTAAGGTCTTAAACCTAAAATCTTTATGTCTAGTTCATTTTAAGTTTACCTTATCAATTTTATTAGTGGCCAGTTAATAAAAAGGCTTTAAGATTAAGACTCAATAAATAAATCTTTATATTACCCAAATTATAATCTAACCCTTATAAACCGGTGATATTGTATTTCATCACAACCCTAGATAACTAACTTAGTTATGACACATAATTAGGGCTAGTAAAAACTTAAAAGTAAAAGCCATAAAGTAACAGTGCTGAAAAGTAATTGCAGTAAAGTAAAAGCTTAAAAGTAAATAAAATAAAATGCTAAGGTAAAATGAATTATTTCTACTACTACTTATTAGATATCTCCCAGTAAAATAATATATAAACTTGTGATTATTACCAACCAGCCATATAGGCGGTAACCTGATTAAGTCAATTTAAGTCCAACCAGCCATAAAGGCGGAACCAAAGTAAACCAGCCATAAAGGCGAACCAAAGTAAACCAACCATAAAGGCGGAACCAAAATAAACCAGCCATAAAGGCGGAAAGGAATTTTATTTCCACCGACCAATCTGGCGGTATCCTGATTAAGTCAAATTTTAAATAGTAATATATTATTTTTAAGGGAGATTAATCTAAATAGTAATAGTAAAAGAATTACCTTTCACCCTAGCATAGGGAAATTACCTCCTCATTATTGAATAGTAAAAGCTGTAAAAAGTAAAAGGTAAAATAAATTACTATTACTATTCAAAAGTAAAATTACTATTATTACATATCGTAATTAAAAATTACAAAACTAAATTAAAGAAATTTAGAGAGAGAAGAACACCCTATCTACATCAAAGAAATGGGAGGGAAGGTACACAAAATTCTGAAATCTCGAGCTCAATTTATAGGCGCGGATAGGGGTCCACAGCGTCGCGACGCTAAAAGGTTCAGCGTCGCGACGCCAGCTACAGTGACACGTGTCACGCGCTGATTCATCGGCTCAGATTCTTATCCGATGATGTGGCACTATTCATGACATCATTGATGACATCACGCTGACGTGTGGAGGGAGATTTTCGGCACCGTTAGATCGCGACACGTGGCACCGGCGCATTTTAGCATCTCCGTTGTGATGGCGACACGTGGCACGGCGCAAGTTAGCATGATCGGCGCACGTTAGCAAGTCAAACCAATCAGATTCTGAAACGTGGCAGACGGCGCACGTTAGCTAGTTCGGCGCATGTTGGGAGTCGCGACGCTCAAGGCTTCTGTTGGATAATATGACCCATAGCGTCACTATTTGTACAGATCACGGTGTTGTTGTACAAATTAACTATGTGACAAGGAAGTTGCACTCTCATCATTTGTGATTAGATCACCATAGATATATAAATGAAGAGAGGTCCCTATGATTAGTTCCTGGACTGAGAATGAATATGAACAGTATCAGTCCCCGAAGGATTAATCATTAAATATCCCTAGCCGGAGTATTATCGAGACTGGACATCGATAATGCGGAATAGGCTAGTATTGCACTTGTGTGCGTTGTGAGGGCACAACGACATAGTTCTCATATATATAAGTATTGGATACTTATGCAAGTGCGATAGGAGGTCGTGTTTCACCGATGGTACGGGAAACAGCTTCGCTCTGGATAGACCCATCGGAATCCCATTAGTATTATGACTATGTGTCTATGGGAGGCCGAAATCAGGGTAGGTGTGTATGGTCTTAACCTGAGACTTACATCGCTAATACTTACGATAATCGATAGACTTTGGTCTTGGTGGTACAGGGCTTTAACCGGTTCTGCGTACACCACTTCTTGGTTTATCAGAGAGTCGTAGTGTATTGGGTGTGATGTCAAGATGGAAGTATCACTTCAGTTATAGTGGAGATGATGTCACGCAGGATACGGTATTAGTGCTCTTTAGTGCTGCGCGGCCATCGGGATATTATGACAAGGTCATGTATATCCGATTATAGAGACTAGTTACCAGACATCCGACATGTGCTTCGTACGGGGCAGACATAAATCCAGCCCCAGGCCTAGCACATGACTATCCGATACTAGGCCGATATACACAATACTACGGTATACTACGCTTGATACAGATCTATATATTCCTGTAAGAATATTTCTGGAGAATTGGGTAGGCATGTCGCTTTGCTAGAAGCCAACCTTGTCTTGTAAATCGGTATAAACGTAGTACGCGATACTTACGTGTTCGATAGTCCGACGACCGTATTTACTACCAACATATCCGGAGATCTCATGGGTCGGTTCCTGAAGATTCATCGATGACGTATGACTCGCACTTAATTAATCTGGGATTAATTCGATGAGAGAGAAAATTAATCTGGGATTAATTACGGAGATGTTTTATCTCGGATAAAATATCGTTAAAGAGAGAGAACGATTAATTTGGAATTAATCGATAAATTAATATATTCGATATATTAAAACGAAATTGGATTTCGACGCGGAATTGAAATTAGATTTTAATTCGGGCGAACGAATCAATTTAGAATTAATTCGTTAGCGACGTGAATAGTGAATTCGCTAGGCGTAATCATTTAATTACGACGCAACGGAAAATTCGTTAATTTGGAATTAGCGAACCCGAGAACGGGATTGTTTGCGAGCGCATTCGCATTTCGAATTCGAGTGAGGCACGCAAGTTTAATCAAGCGTCAAATCGCAAGTCACATCAATCGTCAAATCACATGTCACTTTGAGTGATGTGACATTTGAGTGATTGATGTGAGTTGATTTGTAGTGATTGACAAGCATTTAATGTTTGTTTTTTGAAATTGGAAAAAGGTAAATGGTTTATTTTTTTTTTTTGGGAAAATATAAAGCCAATTACAATTTTTCTTTTTCATTAACTCATTCTCTCTCTTCCATTTACGGTTTTGGTAATTTTGGAGCCAAAACCTTCTTCATCTTCTCTCTCTCGTCTTGGACCGATTTCCCCCCTTCTATTTTTCTGGTTTGACCGATCAATGAAGGAGAAACTAATGATCTATTGCAAGATCTATGTGCTAGCACACTCATGGAGGAATACAAAGGTGTTAGGGAACCGAGTTCGTGAGCAAGGAATCACCTTGTGAAGCTTGGAGCTTGGAGCATCAATGGAGGACCACCCAAAGTCGAAAATAGAGCTGCAGTTCACTGCCATTGCCGAGCTTGGAGGGAGGCAGAAACATGAAGTGCGAATTTGGTCCATCTTCGTTGCATCTCTACCGATCCAAGTGAGTTTTTCTGCACCTCATTTGGTTGTATTCAACTCGTTTTTATGCATGATTTATGATCCTTGGGACTTGATTGAAACTCAACAATGGTATCAAGAGCCATTTGTGCATAAAACGTTTTTAGGGTTCTTGAGCAAAATTTGGGGCTTTTTGATTTAAGCATGATTTTGACAAATTGTTTGTTTAAGAATGTTTGTAGATGAATAACTTAGAGTTATATGTAATCAATTTGAAGAAAAATTAATTGGATTGATTTTCCCCAATTTGCTTATTGTTGGCCAAAACTTTAATTTGGGTAAACTTGATTTTGAGCATGTTTAATGAAATTGGATGATTTAGAATGCTTAAATGTGTTTTAATTGATGATTGATTAGATCAATTTGATGAAAAAGTGTTTGGAACAATTTTCCCCAATTTGCTTGTGATGGCCGAAAATATGATCCCTAAAATTGTCTTGGTTTTTGATTTTTTGTTCATTGGATGACTTGGAAATCATTAGGGGATGTTGAATTTATGTTTAATTTGGTTCAATTGGATTGAATTTGATTTGGGCATAATTTCCCTCTTTGGCCGAGACATTTGAAGCATGAAATTGGGTTTGATTTTGATCAAATTATGTTGGATATGATTAATTGATTTGGGTAATTAATAATGCTATACACTTTAGGTAATTTAATGGGAAATTTGGAATTTTTTGGAATTAAATTATTGGGCCTTAAAATTGGATTTGGGCTTTTAAAGTTGTTATTGGGTTTATTGGACTTTGTTGTACAAAGTTGGTTTAGGCCAAAATTGGTTGGATCCAATTAGGCCCAAAACCGCTTCCAAAAGGCCCAAATGCGACTAATGAACCTTAAAGTTTAATTGGGCCTAATGGGCCAAAATTAATTTAAAGGCTTATGGGGTAAATCCCGGATTGGACTTTGGTTGCGGGTTTGACCCGAGTTGACCAAAAGTCCACGCCTTGAACATATTGTTGTCGTGTCCAAGTTGTGGTTTGTTGGCCAAAGTCAAGACCACTTCTTGTCCATTGACATTGATTACGAAGCTTCCATGTCAATGGGTCCGCGCTTGACTGGGATCACTAGGTTTGTTGTGCCAAAGCCAAGGCCTAGTTGATTCAGAGGAAAAAGGTTAGGGTATATATTCGATATATAGGCATATATAAGATATATGTTTCGGACTTGGATGTCCACCTACTGGATCTAGGAGTTGGATGAGATCCAATTGATCTTAGAGATCTACCTAGTCAATTATCATACTTTTTTTTGGCCAAAGTCAAGATTGTGTGATATTTAACGGGATCCTAGCCCACTAGGAAACACGGTTTCCCGAGTACTCGACATAGGGTTAGAGGCTCGCCGAAAAATAGTGGGAGGCAAGAATTGAATTTGCAATACTCGTCAATTACTCGCCATACGCGCTCATTTAAATTATTTCGTCATTAGATTAAATGTTAGTTAGACTAATATTTAAATTGTTGTTTTAATAAACAGTTGGACTGTATTATACTTGATTTTATATAATTGGATTATATTAATCAATATATTTGAATTAATTAATTTCAGTTTACAGTTGATTTTATATTGGATTATAGTAATCAATGTAATTGAGGTTAATTAATTTGGATTATATTTGATTATATAGTTGGACTATTATAATCATTATATTTATAGTAACCACTAATCGTTGATTAAATAGTTGGACTATTGTAATCAGATAAAATTGAAAAGTTGGATATTTAAAATATAATCTGGGATTAAAATATTTTAAATAATTTATTTTTCAAATTGGGAATAAATAATATGTTACTTTATTTGATAAAATAACTTATTATACCTTAAGCCCAAAATTAAGCAAAATAAGTAGAGCATAAAATCTTTGGAAGATTTATGTGATGATGAATTTAATGCTTAATTTAATATACTTGTCATAAATCTAATTTTAGATTTAAGAAGTATTAAAATTGCAATTTATAATTCTTGGAGAATTAATTGACTATTCTAGAGGAGATAAAGTCAAAGTTTGCAATTGGGCATGTAGCACGAGGTGCACATCGTTTCGATATTCTAAAAAACCAAGGCTTGGCCTAAGGTTTCTAAAATATTGAAAAGGATAATTGACATATCCCAAAGTGACTACCATTTGGATATGGCAGACACGAAGGAATTAAAGAAAGGGCGAGGCTCTAACTTTAAAAATATTTGTCAAAGTCATGTTCACTACTAGTATTGAAATTGGATTTTAAATACTTAGTGGTATATAAAATATATGTATTGATGTTCAGAATCTGCTTTGAGCAGGATACTGACTTCAAGCTGAGATTGCTCTGCGAATCGGAAACAGGACGAAAGTCACTGTTTCGACCGTAGATACCTAAGTTTAGGAACTACCCTTCGGGTGTGTACTTAAATTAGGAACTGTTATAATGTAACTAGTTTGACTAGAGACATTATCTCTATATCAGTGCTTAATCCATTGTGGATAAACTTTTATATTCTAGAACACCAAGTGTTTCATTATATAAAGATGATACTGAGATAAACACATTAGATGTGAATAACATAATTTATATTTTGAATATAATTAAAATCTCAAACATATAAAATGACAAATAAATAGCTCAAATTGATTTGATCAATAGAGACTTATTTGTGGCATTGTTGTCTGGGACACAATTATACAAGACTCGTATATCCACACTTTTGAAGAGTGGGTACTAGGAATGATTTGACTATTCAAATAAAGTCTACGAATCTAGTTTGTTAGGTAAAGTACCTAAAACACTGTTTACTTGGTAATAGTGTAAGTGCCACCGATCTGTTAGCCTTTTTCATGGTGAAGTTAGTGGGCCCATATCTAGCTAGGCTAGATGTGAACATGAATATTTCGTGACCTTAACGGATGTGGCATCACGTTATGGTTATGTGTTTCTTTTGAAGAACACAAATCAGAAAGTTTTAGAGTTTCGACACGAAATAGACAAACAGATCGGCTATAGTATTATACCGTCACGGTAAGACCGTAATGGAAAATACTTAAGCAATAAGTTTCTTATATACTTGAAAGAGTATAGTATTCTTTCAAATGAGGACTCCTCTCGGAACACGTCAAAGTGACGGTGTTTCCGAACGGATTAACCGAATCATGTTAGACATGATAAGGCTAATCATGAGTCGCTCTGAGCTACCATTTCCTTCAACGGATAAGTTTTAACAGTGCAATAACATATTTAGAATAAGGTTCCATATAAATCTGTTTGACAGATGTCATATAGGATATGAACAGGGAAGAAACGAGGTTTCTCATTCCTGATAATTTGGGTATGCCAGGCATAACGTTTGGATGATACCAAACTAAGGACCCAAATGGATAAGTGCTAATATAGGTTATCCTAAAGGAAACCATAAGTATAGTACTTATAAATCTCACATGAGAACAATGTGATTGTTGCTCACCATGCGGATTTTCCTGAGAGGAATACCGATATGCAGTGGTCAGTGGGAGGATAGTGATACTCGATGAAAATCGGAGTAATACTGTTCAAGGCACAAGGTCCGTAATGGAACATAAATAGTTCATCAATGATGAAACTATTCCATTAATCTTCGATTACACAAGAACCGCGTAGATCGGAGAGAGTCAGAAAACAACCTGGGGTATGGGTTTCTGATCTCACCTCATAAAGATGTTAATCTTTTAAGGTACACCAACTGATTACGTATGAGGTAGTGATACAAGGTATCGACTCCCTATTATGACAAAGTGTCATGAATCCGAAATGGATTCCATGTATAACAACTATTTTGGATACTAGTTGTTGTACCACAAGGCATTGTGCCTATTGGTACATTAAACGACTTCAAGGAAGACATACATGGAAGGCAACATACCAACGTACTAAGCTAGGCTTGTAAAGAAAAGGTAGAGTTATCAACATTGTGTTGATTCCGACGAAACCTTTTACCTGTTGCCATTGTAAATCCATTTGGATAATGCTTGCTAAAGCTGTGTATTTCATTTATGATATATGACAGCTTAACAAAAATCGCTTTCCTGAAAAGGAAACCTTTCGGAGGATGTTTATAACATCCTGTCGGTTCTATCGTACCATAACAAGCAAACAAGGTTTGCAAGTTATTCGATCCATGTTTGGATTGAAGCAAGCATAGGTTCTAGGATTTATCGTTTTGATATAATCATAATGGAGTATGATTTAATTCAAAACGAAATGATTCTTTGTATATAAGAGGTTAGTAGGAGAGCACTGATAATGAAATTCCCATAAAGTAATCGGTGAAAGCTTGGCTTTCATAAGAAATTCTCCGTAGAATTCTGGGGAGTAACAACCTTTATTCAAGGAATAAAGATCTACTGGGATAGATTTGGAGTTGTTAACACTCTCTGTGAAATTGTACATTTAAAATGTACTTGATATGGTGTCTCATACGCTTTGAGCATATGGAGTCACAATCAGGACAATCCAAGTGATAGTCATTGGATTGAAGTAAGGACTCTATTAGTATCTTAGAGAACTAAGATGCTGTCTTAAATTATGGAGTATGAGAACTTGAAGTGACTAGGATCACTGCTGCAAGTTTCCAAACTGGTAAATACTGCGGTACTATAAAGTTTGAATAACGGGACAGTGAGCTGGAAATATTCCGAGCAAGATAACTGTTGCCGAATAAATAACAAATGCGGATTATTGCTGCAGCTGAGGCAGCAATAGAAGCCATTTGGATCGATAATAAATCTAATTAGATTAGATTTAGTTCTGTTAGCGACTGAGCTAGGTGTCAGCATAGGCTAAAGAATTAATGGTCTCATCGACGATCCAGATATATACTTCTATATTCATCTGATTCGTTCGGATCATACATCTTTGCGATGTGATGATCGTATAAATCACGTCAGAAGATAATTACGCAAATCCGCTGACGAAAATCTTTTCTCAACAATTTGAGCGAACCGTACATAGTTCGGGTGTTAGACACTCGAGTGACTGGCTATGTGCCAAGTGGGAGATTGTTGGATAATATGACCCATAGCGTCACTATTTGTACAGATCACGGTGTTGTTGTACAAATTAACTATGTGACAAGGAAATTGCACTCTCATAATTTGTGATTAGTTCACCATAGATATATAAATGAAGAGAGGTCCCTATGATTAGTTCCTGGACTGAGAATGATATGAGACAGTATCAGTCCCCGAAGGATTAATCATTAAATATCCCTAGCCGGAGTATAATCGAGACTGGACATCGATAATGCGGAATAGGCTAGTATTGCACATGTGTGCGTTGTGAGGGCACAACGGCATAGTTCTCATATATATAAGTATTGGATACTTATGCAAGTGCGATAGGAGGTCGTATTTCACCGATGGTACGGGAAACAGCTTTGCTCTGGATAGACCCCTTGGAATCCCATTGGTATTATGACTATGTGTCTATGGGAGGCCGAAATCAGTGTAGATGTGTATGGTCTTAACCTGAGACTTACATCGCTAATACTTACGATAATCGATAGACTTTGGTCTTGGTGGTACAGGGCTTTAACCGGTTCTGCGTACACCACTTCTGGGTTTATCAGAGAGTCGTAGTGTATTGGGTGTGATGTCAATACGGATGTATCACTTCAGTCATAGTGGAGATAATGTCACGCATGATACGGTATTAGTGCTCTCCAGTGCTGCGCGGCCATCGGGATATTATGACAAGGTCATGCATATACGATTATAGAGACTAGTTACCAGACATCCGACATGTGCTTCGTACGGGGCAGACACAAATCCAGCCCCAGGCCTAGCACGTGACTATCCGATACTGGGCCGATATACACAATACTACGGTATACTACGCTTGATACAGATCTATTATTCCTGTAAGAATATTTTCTGGAGAATTGGGTAGGCATGGCGCTTTGCTAGAAGCCAACCTTGTCTTGTAAATCGATATAAACGTAGTACGCGATACTTACGTGTTCGGATAGTCCGACGACCGTATTTACTGCCAACATATCTGGAGATCTCATGGGTCGGTTCCTGAAGATTCACCGATGACGTATGACTCGCACTTTAATTAATCTGGGATTAATTCGATGAGAGAGAAAATAATCTGGGATTAATTACGGAGATGTTTTATCTCGGATAAAATATCGTTAAAGAGAGAGAACGATTAATTTGGAATTAATCGATAAATTAATATATTCGATATATTAAAACGAAATTGGATTTCGACGCGGAATTGAAATTAGATTTTAATTCGGGTGAACGAATCAATTTAGAATTAATTCGTTAGTGACGTGAATAGTGAATTCGCTAGGCGTAATCATTTAATTACGACGCAACGAAAAATTTGTTAATTTGGAATTAGCGAACCCGAGCCCGGGATTGTTTGTGAGCGCATTCGCATTTCGAATTCGAGTACGGCACGCAAGTCAAATCAAGCTTCAAATCGCAAGTCACATCAATCGTCAAATCACATGTCACTTTAAGTGATGTGACATTTGAGTGATTGATGTGAGTTGATTTGTAGTGATTGACAAGCATTTAATGTTTGTTTTTGAAATTGGAAAAAGGTAAATGGTTTATTAATTTTTTTTTTGGGAAAATATAAAGCCAATTATAATTTTTCTTTTTCATTACTCATTCTCTCTCTTCCATTTACGGTTTTGGCAATTTTTGGAGCCAAAACTTCTCATCTTCTCTCTCGGTCTTGGACCGATTCCCTCTATTTTTCTGGTTTGACCGATCAATGAAGGAGAAACAAATGATCTTATTGCAAGATCTATGTCTAGCACACTCATGGAGGAATACAAAGGTGTTAGGGAACCGATTTCGTGAGCAAGGAATCACCTTGTGAAGCTTGGAGCTTGGAGCATCAATGAGGACCACCCAAAGCCGAAAATGGAGCTGCAGTTCACTGCCATTGCCGGCTTGGAGGGAGGCAGAACATGAAGTGCGAATTTGGTCCATCTTCGTTGCATCTCTACCGATCCATATGTGAGTTTTTCCGCACCTCATTGGTTGGTATGTATTCAACTCGTTTTTATGCATGATTTATGATCCTTGGGACTTGATTGAAACTCAACAGCTTCAGCTCAGCGTCCGACGCCGAAATGACGATTTTGCCATTTTT